>SEMN01000649.1:0-266527 GCA_005408345.1 Macquaria australasica
AAAAATAAATAGAAAAATAGTCCTATACACAGCATAGACAGAAATAAATAATAGAGTGACTGAGTGCAGTTGTAAGTATGAACAAATAGATAAGATAAAAATATTGCACATATATAATATACATGTATATGAAAAATATTTCACAGCAACATATGAAGTAGATCATGAATACAATATATGTATGAAGATAATGCACAGATGAAGTATAGTAGTGAATAGTCTGCACACTGACAGTCAAGTGTAGATTAACGTGTGGAGCTGTACCGATTATAGAATCATTTATATATGTGCAATATTTTATCCATTCATTGTCTACTTACAAATGCACTCAGTCACACTATTATTATTACTGTCTTTACTGTGTACAGGACTATTTTCTATTTATTTTATTGTATTTTATTATATTTTATTATTGTATTTCTATATATGACACTTTTGCTGGCTGCTGTAACGCTGAAAATTTCCCCGCTGTGGGACAATTAAAGGCTTATCTTAACTCCCGGTAATCTACACTTGACTGTCAGTGTGCAGACTATTCGCTACTATACTTCATCTGCTACTGTGCATTATCTTCATGCATATATTTTATTCATGTATGTTATCTACTTCATCTGTTGCTGTGAAATATTTTCATGTACATGTATATTATATATGTGCAATATTTTTTATCTTATCTATTTGTTCATACTTACAACTGCACTCAGTCACTCTATTATTTATTTCTGTCTATACTGTGTACAGGACTATTTTTCTATTTTTCTATTTATTTTTATTGTATTTCTATATGTGACACTTTTGCTGGCTGCTGCAACGCTAAAAATTTCCCCGCTGTGGGACAATAAAGGCTTATCTTATCTTATCTTATCTTATATATATATATATATATATATATATATATATATATAAATAAATGAAGATCGATCATTGCGCTTGGCTGCTTTTTTCGACACATTTTACAAAAAATTACACATCAAAATACAGCTTTTAATGCCTTTAATCTCTCAGTACCAGGTTGGCTTGAAGGTGATTATTATCAATACTGTCCTTCACAACTGTTTGTAAAACGTATAATGTCCTTTAGAGCTGAAATGATTAGTCGATTAAGATTTTGATAATTCATTAATCATTTAAATCATTTTTCAAGCAAAAATATCAAACAATCTCTTTGCCCAGCTTCTTAAATGTGAGGATTTGCTGCTTTTCTCTGTTTTATTTCATTGTAGGGGTGCCGAGAGATAATGTACAGAAAAAGATTAAAGGAGTTTCTCTGACGCAGCTGTGTTCAATAGCTTGACCAAGTGCTTTCATACTGTGCTGTGTGTGCATCATGTTATATGGAGAGTGCTGATTGGGTCTCTTCAGGAGGAAGGCTGATGTGTAACAGGGTGAGTGGGCGTGCCCTTTACTGTGGCTGGCTATACCTGGCTGTGAGTGCTAAAACAGCACTCGTTGCTATGGCTATATAGCTTTTCCACAAGCTTGAGCTGGTCCTTCTGCCACCACGCATGCTCCAAAGCAAACACCCTCACACCAGCAGCTAGTTGCTGAGGACAGATGTGGCAGAGGTGGCGGGCATGTAGACAGAGTACATTAAGTTAGTTTGTCCTGGATAAGGGAAGAAATTCAAGTCACTTGCTCATGTTGGAGAAGAGCCACCGTCTATGTGCTGCTGCTCCACCTACGTTACGATTCTTACAGTGTGTAAACCTACATGACGTTAATGTCGGTTGGATGTTTTACATAAATTCATCACCACGTTTGTGTCAATGGTATAAAGGAGACACTGCAGACTAAGGTCCTCACATTGTCAGAACTATATGAAACAATGTGTCCGTCTCAGCCCTGCTCCTTTCTGCATGTTCTCCTTATGTTTGAATGGGTCTCCTCCAACACGCTCCTATATTGCCTAGAGAATGCTAATGTAGTATGGTATGAGATGTAGTAACATTTGGACATGTATGATGTAATATGCTGTTAACTTCTGCTACACAGTTAAACAATACTTGTTATTTTGTCAACAGTTACTTCAGAACACCATCAGGCTCAGTGTGTCACCTACAGTAAAATAATAAATGAGCAGAAGATCATTGCCAAATGTATCTGCCTACTTCAACTCACTTAACGTTAACAGTTCAGGGAACAATTAGATCAAACCACTTTCCAAAATCTTAAATTTGACAAAAAGAAAGAGGGAACTATGAGGGAGCATCTCAGTGCAGCTTGGTATCATAAGGAAGTTAGTGCCTGTTTTATAGTATAATACAACTTGGATCATTAAAATATTGTCATTATTAAGTGTTTAGACCCTCTTGGAATTGTTTGGCTTATTAATAAATAGATAATATACTGAGCCGGCTTAAAAAGTGTTAAATGTATGTCAAAGAGACAGATTCACCTCAATTCCTTGTTTAGTGTTTGTTTGCAACAAATCTTCCATCAAGCTCAACAGGGCAAAGCTGTGTTAGCTGGATATTGTCACTGATCTCCCAGTTTGATTCTTGATGAAGGAAGTTACATCAGATAAATAACTATACGAATATTAATTACATTATTCCACCAGTACTGTAAGTGATACCCTTCTGAATATAAAACTGCATAAAGGGCAGATTATAGACTACATTTTTAACACTTTTCCTGTGAAGCAAAATGGGCAAACAAGGAAAACAAAATGTTCAAGGCTGGGCCATGGATTGAAAAAAATCTTAATTTTCACACTCATTTACCACTTGGCTTCATTATAAGTGAACGAATATGCAAAGCTGACAAGTTTGAAGACAAGACTTTAGAGGTGCTGTATGCAGTCGCTGCTTTATAGAGAAGAAGAAAAAAAACATAAAATGTTAGGGAAATAAAAATACTCATGTTAAGGCAAAATGAAGAGATAGTTGGTCAAAAATTCGAGGTAGAAAGTCAAAATGTTGACTTTTTAGCTAGATGTTTTTAGTTAAGTAAAACTTTTGGCTTATTTAGTCAAAATTATAAAATAGCAGAAGCCCAAATTTTGAGATAGTGAGTCAAAACATTTGGTTTAAATGTTAAATTTCAGCTTATTGTTTCATGATTTTGGCTTAAAATCAGCCAGAGCAAGTGTGACAAGGTGACACTGGTGGAAGGAATAATACAGCATCTTGTTATCCAAAGCAACTCTGAGGATGACTCCGTTCAGCCTTCTAGTATGGACACACACACACACACACACACACACACTCGCGTGCTGTAATTTGCAGTAACCCCATTGTTGTTTTATGCAAACAGTCTGAAGCTGGATAGGACGCACTGAGGCATATGCAAATGAGCCCATCAGGCAGCGCAGGGTGTACTGCAGAGGTGAGCGTTTCTCCACTTAGGAAAATGCTGATGAGCAGCCGTGGATTTCCAAAAACTTTTTATCCCAACAACCCGAGCTTCATTCTGAATAATCAAAGAGGCAGACGGCAGCTGGAGCAGCAGAAACTGTTGGTCTGTCTGAGGTGAGTCGCTCCTCCTATACAGGCTCATTAGTAAGAGTGTACGTGCTGTGCGATTACTTCAAATAGAGATGACTATGGTAGAGCTTTATGGGAATATTTGCCCTGCTTATGAATATTACAACTAGGGATCACACAGGAGTGTGTACAGTCTGTGCGGCAGTGTGGAGGGGAGGGCGCATTAGAATAAACTCAAGATCATTTTCCTGGGTGGCCTGAGTGCTTCTATTGTCCCAGTAAAGTTACAATCCTGTAGGAAAATCAGCTATATTTATCATTACAGATATTAAGATGAGCGCAGACACGGTGGAGCAGTCGGAGGCTCCAGCTGAACAGGCAGGTAAGGATATTTCACCTTCCTCATGGCGTGCCATAAACACCGCTGATTCATCTCAACACACAGACAAAGTTCAACAGACGTGACTCAGGAAAAACTCTGCTGTTGCTCTGCTCTGTTTATTCTGCTGGACTTCCACAGAAAGAGTTTTGTTTATTGTCTTCACGTTTGAAAGAGATGACACTCTTTTGATTTGTTCCTTTCGGCCGTCACATTTCATCAGCTTCAACGTGAAGATTATATTACAGGAAGATCACTTTTAACGAGTAAAAGATCTCCTGGAAAATAAAATAATCTACTACTGTCTGGATTATCTGAGAGGAAATTAGTTGGACTAGAACATTTTTAATCCTGCCTTTTATAATGTACATTTTAGTGTACACTGACTTTATGGTTCTGGGTTTTATCACTGTTCAATGACCCTTGGTGCTGCTACTTACTTACTTGTATCTTTTAGAAACATTTGCTGCTGTATTTAAGTACAACTTTTTGCAGCAGCAGCAGCTCCATCCAACTTCAGAACACGTAGCATGTTTTAAGTAGCAAATTGTTCCTCATAGGATGCCTGATGTGATACGAATAAAAGCAAAACAAGCATCATTTTGACCTGCTCCTGTTTCGTAAGGAGACCTGTGCGCACGCGCGTGTGTGTGTGTGTGTGTGTGTGTGTGTGTGTGTTTGTGTGTGTGTGTGTGTGGATATTGTGGCAGTTGGTTGCTATACCAGGATGCACCTGAGGCTGTTTGCTGAGAAATGCTGGCTGCCTGAGGGCTGAGGACGCCAACCAGCCACAAAACAAAACCAGGAACCAGCAACAGAAAAAAAAGTGGAACTTTTATTTAAACAATGGCTTCAAGAGAGAAGTGACCGTGTGTCGCTTCGTGGAAGTGTTAAATGTCTGAGTTTCGGTCAATAGATGATCTCTTTTTCTCAGTATATGATCAGATGTTGCTTTTTTTTTAAACCTAACTTTCATTTGGAAGAAATTTTCATGCAGCTCTCATCATTAGTCATTAGGAAGCCTGGCTGTATTAATGCCATCCACATTTAAATATATGTATATTTTCTCACTAATGTCGAGTCGCATCTCTCAACGCAGATAGTTTGGGTTTTATTTGTCCAGGTTTTGAGATTTCTGCCTCCACTCCAGTATAATGGAGGTGAATGCGATATGAAAAATGACATTAAAATAAAAACAGCGAAGTGTCCAAGTTACTCTGGATGATCCACAGGTTGCACTGTTTTCACTGGAACCTCTTTCTTTCGAAGGAATAGTCTCCATAAAAAGTGTCGATACGTGTTTTATTATCCACAGTAAGAGGAACATTTTCTCTGAAAATATGTTTCAATGTTGAATCTTTTAAATGTCATTTTTCAATGCTGTGTCCGCCACAAACTAAACTCTGTTCACTGCTGTTGTATACTTGTGTGCAGGCAGAAATCTCAGAGACAAACCTAAACAAATAAAACCAAAACTATCTGCATGGAGAGATACCACTACAGGTATATGAGAGAATATGCCTTTTTTTGTGTGTGTGTAATTTATGGGAACTGACCCTTTAACTCTTCAATCGCTGAAGTGCTTTGAAATCAAGCAGAAGACAGCAGAGGAGAGATGGTTTCATGGGACACTGAGATATTCCCTCAGAGGAACGTTTTGAACCTGTCTACATTCACAGCTGTGCTTCAGGAGGATCTGTACCTGCACCTGCTCACTTTGTGAAACTCTGTCTGCTAGAAATGATGTTTACATTTTGGGGGTAAACCTAACTGCTGCCTTGATCATGTGCAGTGGTAATGTCTTTGCTATAAGCTTCAGCACCACACGCAAGTCACTGGTAGTCGGGTCGGACGGTGGAGGTACAACGTGCAGGACTTTGACACCAGAGATCACCCCCGAGATCACGGTTAAATGTTAATAACTTTAACACATCCTGTCTCGTGCTTTAAGTCACTTTTTCAGTAGTTAACCAAGACCAACATCTTCTTCAACCAAGAGCTATGAGGGCCTGAACATAAAAAAGTTGAATCATGCTTAAGAGTGAATATTGCAGAATATTAAACAACCTCAGTGAACGTTTTGCAGATATGTTTATTACATTATCGCATTACGCTATGTTAGTCGTATTTAAGCATAATTTCTAGGAGACAGGGTTGCTTCGTGGGATTTCAGTCTGACAAAAAAATGCAAATGAACATCTACTTGCTGCCCCACAACTTTGTGAAAACCTGTCACATTTTTTTTCAATTTGCATTTTTGTGCAGCTTTTGTTAGCTCGGGAATCTGAAAGAAACTGTAAAATTACACAGGATAATATTAAGATAAACTATCCTCTACACTATCCCTCTGTTGAAAATATGATTACATTTGAAAACAGAAAAAAAGCTAATACAAAAGAATAATACCTATGCAAGTTAAGAAATGTCATGCAACATCAGGAAACAGTGTGCAGGATCAGAGTGAGCAGTCAGCTTTTATTTTATTTTATTTTATTTTTGCAGCCTAGATAAGGCCCAAACATCCGCACCTCTCTAAAACAGTTTCAACAAAAAGTGAACATTATAATCTTGCTTAAGGTAGGATTTTTTTTATTGTAGGACTACTGTACTAGACTGCATTAGCATTAGCTAGGTGTACTGTACCTAATAAATTAGAGTATTTTCTCAGATGGCTTGCTGTCATGATTATCTGTTTAGTATGACTTGCTAGTTTAGTCCTTTTTCTGGTAATGAAGAAAACAACACTTAAGCTAGTTCACTGATAGGAAAGCAGGACGAGCAAAGTGACAGAGTGAAAGATCATTACAGGTCGAATATTTAGGTTGTTAAGTTTCAAATAAAAAGTGCCTGAACTGTGTAGTGTGTTCAGACTGGAAAAGGGACAAAATGAAGTATACTCACAGAAGTGAGTAAAATCAGCTGTTTTAGGAAATTACTGAACTTTTTTTTTTTTTTTTAATTAAACTGCATATTTGTGATGCATTTTTAAAGATTCACCTTCAGTAGGAACTAATGGGCTTTGGGTGCTGAGAGCCAGACCGGGTGAGGAACGTTTTGAGAAACGGACGAACGCACTGAGGGTTTCAGTGTTTTCGTGGGATTTGTTGACAGTAAAAAAAAAAACATAGAATAACACCAGACATCCTTTAACATCACAGTTTATGACGTCCATTTGCGCACATATTAGTACAATTAGTATAACAGTACTAGAACTAGTATTATTAGGATGTAGTGTGGAGTTGGGATGCAGCTTCTGTGACTGACTCTCTACTGCAGAAATGTCATATTCAGCCCTGAAGACTAACTGAAGTCAAACAGATGATTGTGCCAAAGGGAAGATATCACTCCACTTGTTCCCATTCTGTGCACTTTATGATAATTCACTTGCATTCTTCAAATTTACTTTTTTAAATACGCTTTTAGGACTAACAGATGGCGCAAAAGACGAGACAATTGGTTAAAACTGAGACTTTTTGCAACGCTGTGACTGACTTTTTGTGTTCAACCATTGTTTTTCGTGTGTGTGTGTGTGTCAGTGTGAGTGTGTGTGTGTGTGTGTGAGTGTGTGTGTGTGTGTGTGTGTAGACAGAGCTCTAACACAGGCTTCCTGCGCTGATTTGCATGTCTTGGTCATTTCCATACTGGAAGTTTGGCTGTGAAGCTGGTTGTGCTGGAGGGGGGGCAGTGACATAGTGGGGTGGTGGTGAGGTGAGCGGGGGTTGGAGAGTGTGTGTGTGTGTGTGCGAGTGTGGAGGGGGTTTATAGGTATATTTGCATTATGTGTCTCCAGCAGCTCACTGCCTCTCTCTCTCTCTCTCTCTCTCTCTCTCACACACACACACACACACACACACTCCCAAAGGCCCCATTTGACATTCAAATGATGGGAGCTTATCCAGCAAACCTTTGAACTCCTCCTGTATCGGCCCTCTGCACATACACTCGACACTGAACGCTGCACATGTCTGGAGGAAAACTGCACTTCTTGAAAAGACGTGGAAAAGAAGTGTGTTTTTATATTCACAGCTCTGTGTGTGAACAGCCAGCAGCCAGTGCAGTGAATACACGTGTGCATGGATTCCCTATTTCTTTTTACAAACCTATACATAACTCTGTGTATACTGTATATATATATAGATTCAGTGTATAGTTATTCCCAAATTAAGCTAGTTGCCATATCAATACATATACATACAGTATACAGTATCTATTACCAGGCACTATTATTGTGTATATTTATATATTATAGTATGGTATTTAGTTTAAGTTCAGTTTCTAGTCACGTTTTCAGGTTATTTGATTTTATTAATCTATTTAACTCTTTAGTTTCCTTATGTCTAATAAAATGAAATTGACAAAAATAAAAGGGACTTTCTTTCAGAGCTTATTAATAGAGCAAGGTGACAGGTTATTAATCCATTTTACTTGTGCTATTAATCTGTTGTTGTTGTATTTAGGTGTATTGATGTGGATATTTATGTTTTGGTTTATTTTACACCTTGCACTGATGTAGTTTTGTTTTTAAGATTTCTGCTGTTACATATGTCATGTCCGTCTTTTAACACTTTAACTTGTTACTGTGACATGTTTTCACTCGGAGTGGGGTGTTTTGTGGATCCATAAATAATCAAATCAAATCAAATTAAAAGCAAACTGCTGCCAAAAGCCAAAAGAAAAACGTCAGCTTTATTTTTCAGCAACAAGTTTAATTTCATTTGAAATAAAGTTAGAAAATCTACTGATGGATGAATTCAGAATTTGTGTCATTGCGGCCGTAAAAAGAGAAAGATTTAGTGGTGAAACAAGAGTGTAAACACAACATATCACAGTGTAACACTGAAATCATGTCTCACATACACATGTAGCTAATGTTGAATGCTAACAGACTTAATATGATCTTTGTATGATTTGTCCTGTGTGTCACTTTGAAGAAGTTGAGCGTCATTAGGAGCCACACCAGCTTTTTTCATTTTAAAAATCTGAATCTCTTTCTCTCTTCTGACATTTAGAGCAAAACGGGATCGACTTCAATCGACAAGTGAGTACTTCTTAAAAACGTACTGCACTTCCTGTGTTCAGATTCCTATGAATGAGCATCTCATGAATGAGGTTTCTGTCATCAGGAGCATTTGTACTGTTTTATTTAACATGTAGTAACCTTTTCCTGTAATGCTTAGACAGTAATATTTGTATGCTGCACAGTGTGTGAAACTGGTGTCAGAATGGCGCACGCTTTCATGATGTCCATGTCAAACATGGATCAAATTCACTTCTTAAACCCTCTCGATCAGCTATGTGTGGCATTTATTTGAGCAATTTCTCCTCTTTAAATACTGAAACTGAAACTGACAATAAATGTATCATGGAAGCATTAAGAGAAAGTAAAGACTCAACCGAACCAACCAGGATACAGTTATTACTGCTTGGAATCTATATTTTTGTTATTGCCAACTGCTCTTATGAAAAGACCAAAACCAACTATTTTAGTCCGTGTATGAATTCTTTCTGACTTCCCTACTCTGTCTGTGGCACTCCAACTGAAGATGAATCTTTAAAAAACAGGTCACAAATATATTCTTCATTTTAAAAAAGGCTCAGTCATTTCCTAATTATTTTTTTTTTAGCAAACGTTAGGAGTAGTAGTGCATTTGTTTGGCATTATTGTCAGCCGCAGATTAATACACATTTGGTGCACTAGAATAGTGTAGTTTCCACCCTTTTTTGTTTGTGGTTCCCTTCTCAGATTTATTCATTTCAACAGTTTTTAGGGGCCTGAAGTGGTAAAACTGTCCAGCAACGATATCATTTCTTTTTTAAAATTTCCTAAAACAGCTGGTCACTGTAGTTTTTAGCAAATGTTACTAAGACAGGAACAAATAGTGCATTTGTTGGGGACTATTTTCATACACGGATTAATACACATTTGATGCTCTAGTGAGTATGTAGCAGCAGGACGGTGTACGTGGGACTAAAAATAAACTACAGTGGTCGTGTTTGTGTTAATTAAGGAACATGTCAGTGCAACATGTGGCTCCTTGATGTATTTTTAACAGTTTTTTGACAACCGTTGAGCTCAGAGTAATAACATGTATCAGGCTTTGGATACACAGACAGTACTTAGTTAGTTGGATTAATTTAATGTTGGTTCTGGTCTTTTCATATAGATTATCATAAGACTTTCTGTATCCTTTGACAGACTTAATAACGAAGCTCAGTTGCAATATAAATAGCCCATGTGAATGGTACTGAACCTTTACCCAGGACACAAGGTTCAACTGACTTTTAGTCGGCTAACATCCTCAGGATAAACTACCGGCTCTCCCCACAGATGTCAATAATGACTGCCATCTCTTTAGAAACACCTCAAATAGTTTGCAGCTATTTGAATACCTCTCCAAACACTCTTTTTGGCAGGACCTTTTTTTCAGAGCACCTGTTTTAAGGAAGTGACATGGCTTTCAGGGGTTAGGGGGGAGGTGTGCGGGGGGGGGGGATATTTGCATACTGGCTTACCCAAGGGGAGGGAGAGAGTCTATCACTCTTTGTATCATATTTTAGTGACCAAACTGGTCCTGGAGCGAGTGTACACGAGTCTCATTCAGTCAGACACATGTAAACATGCATCCATTTGCCCTTGAGATTATGCACACACAATGTTTCCCATCCTCTCAGATCTACAAAACTGATCCTTTTTTATTATTTAGTCTATTCATGAGACACTTGAGCTGATGCTGTTTGGTTGTGCTTTTAATGTCTTAGATTAAGACAGAGGCTATCAACGACTCACCTCATTCAGCCTCCACGCTGAAGACATGTCACCTGACACAGAGCTTGCCGATGTCTGGAGGTCAGCTGTCTGGGGTAAGACTCAGACTCAGACTCACTCGCTCACTTGTTGTTTTACATCTTAAGCATGTCGTCTGAGAGTGTACGAGCCTTTCATCAGAGACTGGGTTTCACAGAGTGGCAGTTATGGAAGAAGTACTCTGATGTACTTAAAGTAAAAGTACAAATACGACAATGTAAAAGTACTCTGCTGTAAGTAAAAGTCGTGCACTTCACACACAAGGATCAGATTATTAATCAAGAGGAGTACCAGAACCAGTGAAAACAGCTGCAATATGGGAAATGTAGGATCCAGCGTTTCTGGGAGTTTTACCCATTTTAGGGACTAAAAGTGAAGATATTTCAGCCTCAGCTGCATTAGTTTTTTGGGAGTTTTTTAAAGATATTTTTTGGGGCATGTCCTTAAAATAAAATATCAAAAGTAGAATGCAGAATGACCCCTTTCATAGTGTTGTATTGTTATATATGTTGTATTACTGAATTATTATTCAGATGCATCAATCAGTGGTGGGAAGTAACCAAGTACATGTATTCCAGTACTGTACTTGAAATGTGATGCACTGTTATAGATTCCACTGGCCAATAGTATGTCAAATAGTTCAAATTAGCTCCATTTCCATCAACTACAACACTAAAATGCTACTTAATCAGTAATTATCCAATAATATAATAAACAATTTTACTTACGTGACATTGTCTGTGCACTTTAACTTGTAATGAAGTATTTTTATATTGCAGTATTTCTACTTTTCATTAAGTTAAGCTCTCTAAATACTTCCTCCAACACTGATTGTAATGTTGTGACTGGTTGAACTATTTTATATGCTGCTAACAGTGCATCATATTTTAGAAGTTGGTCATAATGTTTAAGTACAAGTACCTCAAATTTGTACTTAAGGACAGTGCATGAATAAATGTACTTAGGTACCTTCCACCACTGAAAAACAAAAATGCATTTAACTATCAAAAGTAAAGTTATTCATTATGCCGAATTATCTGTTCCAGTGTTATATTTATAATATTGAATATTTCTTCTATTTTCTTACTCTATAGCAAATCGCCATATTTGATAAGCTTATCATATGTTTTGTAGGAAAAATCTTTATCAGCAAAGTAACTAGTAACTGTCAGATAAATGTAATGAAATTAAAAGTACAATATTTCCTTCTGAAATCTGGTGGAGTCAAATTGTAAAGTAGCGTAAAATCGAAATATTCATGTAAAGTACCTCAGAATTAGTGGTAAGTAAAGTACTTGTGTAAAGATCTCATATACAGTATATTCACTTCAAACTCAACCCTGAAGCTCAGTCTCCATTTACAGGTGAGTCAAGACTAATTTTGTTGTCGTGCTGTTGTGTTTTTGCTCCAGGAGCTCACCTCTCTCCACACCATGCAGCAGCTGGTTCTGATGCCACCGTCTCACCTGTCGTCTCCCTCCCCCTTCCTGCTCTCCCAGAGCCCCACCAGCCACCAAGGTCTTAAAAAACTGCCAGTCGGTCGACACAGTACATCAACACAACTGGGACAAGGACTGTTTTGTAGTTAGGAGGGGGAGGAGGGACAAATTATGGTTTAACAAAACATTTTAGCAGTGCCCAAATTCAATGGCTTTCTTTAAAGCAACAGTTCCGACATTTTGGGAAATATGCTAAATCAGATTTCTTGCCAATAGTTAGATAAGAAGATAAACTCTCATGTCTAGCTTAGCATCAAGACTGAAAGCAGAGGGGAAAAGCCAGCCCAGTTTTCGACAAACAGTGGCAGCAGCTTCCCTTCTAGTCATAAACAGATAATTGATCAAAACCTGCTGTTTTTCTTTGCAGCCCTTCTGCAGCAGAACCTGCTGTCCCTTCCTGGCCAGAGTCAAACTAGTCTCCTTCAGCATCAACCTGGACTGGCTCTGACTCCACAGGTAAATCCAGACCACTTCCTCTCTGTGAGCACAAAGTATAATGCACCAAGAACACATTGCCTAAAGGGACATGGGCTGTTTGAAGCAGTTATAATCGATATTTTCATATCAACAATGGATCACATGACTACTTGTATGTGAAAGGCGTGGTTCGTAGTGAAAAACCCACAGACAGTTCAACCGACGCTGCAGATCAAGGGAGCTTTATAGCATCTTTTAACTCATTGTTTTGGTTTCATATCTTGCAACTTTACTGTTTTATTTCAGTTTTTTTGTTTCAACTTTATTTACAGCTGCAACAGGCAGCTGTTATCAGCAAAAAGCTCTATAAACCCCCTCTATGCTATCTATCTAACAGACAGATAAATTTAGCTTTGTTTCTGCTGCTGCCAAATGGCCAAACAAAATCTGTTAATTCAATTCTGCTTTTTTTGTGCGAGTGCAGCTAGCTTGATGAAGGCTATGTTGTCAAACAGCAGCACTTCTAGCCAGAACAGAAACAAGTGAGCCGCTAGTTAACAGCAGCCCAGGCTGCGATGCTAAAGACTGAGCTGTAGCAGCCACACTAACAGGAACGACAAGCCAAACAATAGAACTGCATTGGTGAATTCATGCTGAAGTTTCCACCATTGTAAAGCAAAGACCAAAAGCTCTGGATACCGGCAGAAAGCCAAAATCTGAACATCTGGCCAAGTAAATGTTGAGTTTTGCAGATACATCATAGTTATTGTTGTGCTACAGGACAGTAAAAACTTGGGTTTATTTTACATCACCTTTTCTGTGATGTTTCTCTGATCCAGGCCATGAATCGCTCTGGTCTGGCAGGACCATCTATGGAGAACCACATGGACATGTCCCACCTGCAGATGCCCAAACACATGTCAGTACCACCACAGGAAGAACCCAGTGATCTGGAGGAACTGGAGCTGTTTGCTAAAGCATTCAAACAAAGACGCATCAAACTGGGCTTCACCCAGGTAATTAAGAGGGAGAACCCCGCTTTGTTTTCCTTTAAAGGCCCTGAAAACACATTTTCTTCATCAGCCTCCTACTATAAGCAATCTGGTCTCACATGAACACATTCATTTCTGCCAAAGTTAGAACAGTTTTGGTAATTTCACATGACATTTTTCTGTACTTTCCTGTTTTTGCCCTTGTTTTTCTGGGCAACAGTTGGAAAAAGATGATGTCATACACACACACACACACATACACACCAATCAGGATTTGGCAGCACTTGAATGAAAACTTGATGACAATTGTGGTGTTATTGGTTTATGTTGACAGCACTGTCAATCAAATATGATCAAACCCACACCCACTGTCCTGATGAAACACATTATTTGACTTTTTGAGTGTTCAGCTCTAAATAAAAAATACTGTATTTCCTCAAATTTTCCTGAACTGCAGAAGGTACCAGGCCTTTATCTGAAGCAGGCTTGTATTAGATGCAGGCCTTTATGTATAATTGGTCATATTTTAGTACGAAGTTTCGTTTTGATCAGCTCCCGTTTGCCCTGTTAAAGTTACTGCATTACGCCATTATTCAACACTTCCTGTATCAGTTTGAAATTAAAAGCCCTCTAGCGTTTCAGTGGACAGAAACCCTTACCCCCCATTTCTTAACAAGGCTTTTATTGTGAAATATTTGCTAGAACGTGCTTGAAATGTAGCTGCTGCCATCTTGTGGTGGTTGTACACTACAACATACAGTTTGGCTGAGACATTAACACACACACACACACTCGCAGTGATTGAAATCGGCCAATTACTCTTTAGATGAGTAATCCAGAACAACAGTGTTGAAAATAGCATGATTATATTGTTGAATTTATTAAATTAAAGCAATGGAAATACACATTATGGTTACCGTAGTTGGCCAGCCTTGTTTTCTCCCCGGCCTTTATTGGGAGCCGGCCTTTATTTGTTCTGTTGACCACAACCCCAGTCATTACTGGAGACCCGGCTTTTACTTGACTACTGGTTTTTATTTGAAATACAGTAACAATGTTTTTTTCCCCAAAACTTTAATTTTGATTTTAGAGATGTTTTGAAGCCAAGAAACCAAGATTTCAGGGTCTTTAAAGCTGGGGTAGGCAGAATCTGTGCAACCTAGGCAAAACCTTCCGCCTCTCTCTCTGCTGCCTCGAATCACTCCTCCCACCAAACCCACAACTTCGACCGGCAGCAGAAGGCGTCGGTTCCCCAGTGAAACTGTATCCCTCGTAGGGCTCGCTTTCCACGGCGTGAGCCTCACCGAGACCGCGGTCCCTCCCGCCGTAACTTGTTTTCTCAAAGACGCTCCTCCAGCGCTTCGCGGCCACAGAGCAGAGCGCCCCAGGCTTCAGAGGCAGCTGGCACTTGAATTACAATATGCTGCACAGTTAATATGGCATTTTTGCCCAGTGACGCCAAAAGAAAACTGCCTACCCCAGCTTTAAGGACATTTACTTTCAAACCTAAGAAGTTTTTGTATCCTGTATTTCTCAGGTTGCTGCCTCAGGTCGTATTTATGGTTTGTGCTGGAACCCTACAAGACCTGGTCTGCAGTACTTGTATTGGCCATCATGTCTATCAGAATAATAACACAAGCAGTCAGACGATCAGACAGGTTTTTAAACAAAGCCCCAGGTTAGCCACACTTATTTGAAATAGAAAACAAAGGTGAACAGTAAAATTATAACCCAAACTGTCCGTTGTTAACGTCCATCGCAGTCTACAAACTGACTTCCTCCTTCAACTTTGACCTACTGTGCCTACTGTAGTTTTGCGCACAGTTTTTCTGTGCAATGAGGGCTAATTAGTGACATTTCACATGTGCACACCCTAATTTTTCCTTATAATCTGGCTTGTTTTCAATCTGTTTGATCGTCTTGTTCTCAGATTTCAGTAATTTAGTGAGTACAATGTTACCATGATGGACAAATCTACAAAAATAAGATCTAAGTTGTAATAAACAAGAATTATCCTTTACCAATAACTTTTATTTGGTTTATACTGTACATAGTTGCACCTTTAAAGTCTCCTCATATCTTGTAAAAATACTGCACATTGAACATTTGTTACTGCTTTTGCTAACACTAAAATGGCACTGACACCTGATCGAACATGACTTCATTCTTGATCTTGGAAACAGTAGTTTGACAAAAAAATATACTTTGTGCTTACATCTATACTTTGACTTGTGCATGAGAGAGCGATATAGTTTATGTGTGTGTGTGTGTGTGTTTTACCTCAGGGAGATGTGGGCCTTGCGATGGGAAAACTTTACGGGAATGATTTCAGCCAGACCACGATCTCTCGCTTCGAGGCTCTTAACCTCAGCTTCAAAAACATGTGCAAGCTCAAGCCTCTGCTGGAGAAATGGCTGAGTGACGCAGGTACAATCTTTTTTTATTTTTATTACAGTACCACTGATTACTCTGGCTTGATGTGAAAAGGGGCTACAAAACAAGCAGAGCAGTTGTAAAATTCAATAAAATCTCTCTTTAAGAAGAATTTTAAGACATTTTTTCACATAAAATCAAGTATTTTACATAAATAATATTCAAATCCCCAATAATAACTAGGTAAGCATCCAGACATCTTACTGATTTTCAGTATCATCAGTTACTAGGAGTGTATTATCAGCTGTAAAATGATAATATGTATGTATCTAACAATTCTTTATCCATTGCCACCAGTCTTACCAGCTACAATAGCTAGCATTAGTTCATACTTGCATACTTGATGATGATTGAGTTTTGCAGAGTGAGTGAAGTTTTGAAACTTATGGTAGTTTATGTTTATGTTAGTAATAGCAATAATCCAACTATATCTCTGAATTATGTTCATATGTAAAATTTTCAGTTAAAATTCTGGAGGGAAAGTGTTGCTGCTGCACTGTAAATATTTTTTTATGTGTTATTCCTGAAGTGTCTGGTTAAGGTTCAGCTAAAACCACCTCATTAAAGGAATAGTTTGACATGCTTTCTTGTCGAGAGTTAGATCACAAGATCGGTACCACTCTCATGTCTGTTCGCTAAATATGAAGCTACAGCTAAGAGACAGTTAGCTTAGCTTAGCACAAAGACTGGAAACAGAGGGAAACAGCTAGCCTGGCGCTGGCCAAAAGTTAAAAAAACCTACCCGCACCTCTAAAGCTCAGTAAGTAACATGTTATATCTTGTTTGTTTAATCTGTAGATAAACAGAAATGTAAAATCAACACGTTGTGGTTTTACTGGGGGTTATGTGCAGGACTATTTCTCCAGTGACTTCCTGGAGTCTCATTATGAGCTTATTTCCTGAATGTTAAACTGTTCCTTTAAGGTGACAGAAACTACCAGGATGATATAAACCCAGGCCATCAGTGTTAAAGACAAACCGACCTGCACTGAATATCACCACTGAGATTAATATAAATGTTATGTTTCCCCCAAAATGTAATTGCTAATGGAAACTAGTTGCATATGAATGTAGTTTGTAGCTGACAGGTTGCACAATAATGAGCGCTGCTGTGTGCACCTTAATCACTTTTGACTAAAAGTGGCTTGAGGTACTTGTTGTAAAAGGCTTCTTTTGTTAATCACTTGGGAAATGTCAGGTACAATATGTGGAACTCATCATTATTCATGTAAAAATAATTCTAGTTTATAACAACTTTGATCATTCCTGTCAGTTATAATATCATTGTGCTCACTAAGTTAATAGACCTTTTTCACAGCAGACATTTTAACTTGTTACAGCAAGAAATGCATTGATATAATTAACGATGGCTCAGTTCCATTTAAGTATCCCAGTAAGTCGTCTTAGTGAGCCAGCGTGCACACAGCGGGGGCCCTGCATCTAGTGCACCTAACTGGAATGCAGTCGTTATTGATGTTCTTAGTATTATCGGTGGTTTTCCCTCTATGTTAGTTAAAACCATAACAAACATATCTTTAGTATTAATTCTGCAGCACAGAATATGCTCTAAAAGTCAGGGTTTTATTGTTTTATTTAACTGCGACTTACCTGATTATATTGGTGTTCAAAAGTGATGATGAATGTCCATGTTATGTTTGTTTTTACATTAGAGAACTCACCTTCTGACTCGATGAGCAACCCTTCCTCTCTGACGCCCATAATCGAGGGCTACGGGCGCAAACGAAAGAAGAGGACAAGCATTGAAACGAACATCAAGATGACTCTGGAGAAACGTTTCAATGACGTGAGTTCATGTTTACAATATTAAGTTACAGAATTTACTGTGTGTAGAAGAAAAATTGCTTGTCTGTTAATAGACATTACAACATGAAACATTTGTTCTGTAAATGATCAGAACATAATTTGTATAACAACCACACCTGATCTCTACATCTGTTACGGACACAAGTAACTCTATTACAAACATATTTAAGTTATAATATTTTTGTATGATATATGATCACTTGCCCATAGTTGACAAATAACAATTAAAGCCGCTATATGTAGAATTTTTCAAATTACAAAATTAGGAAAATATTCAAATTGTTGTTGAAAATTCATTTTAGTGTCTGGATTGCCATTAAATTTTGTTCAGACATCCCTGTTCCCCTCAGGTTGAATTATAATAACTTTTGTGATCCCTTAACTTTTCATCTAGCGCCATCTTCAGGTCATCATTTTTCTTTGTCCAATACTCTGTTGATATCACCACTGGGGGGCGCCAAATAAAAGAAAAATCTAATTCTACATATAGTGGCTTTTAAATGCTTCAGTAAGTCTGTTCTGCTCATACATAATGATTTGTTATCTAATATTAAACACAGTGCAGACTGTGAATTTGCTGCTTGTATTTGAAAGCGACCGCTGTTCCTCATTTACACATTTGTTTTATGAGTATTTGATCATTTATGAATGGGTTATAACTGCCTCCGTAAACTTTTCATAATATAAATTTCTGATTTTTCATGTTTATTTCAATATGTTGTTAAAGATTACAAAAGTTGACAACGTTTTAGTTGCAGGATGGTCAGATCAATGGCTGACTGAAAATGTCATAAACGAGAGACCCCGATGACAGACGAATGTCAGTGGTTGCCAGGCAGCTATCAACCTTAAAAGACTTCCCATGCTAACATTTAAAGGAGGAAATCATAAACATTTTTGGTTTTCAGAACCCCAAGCCCAACTCCGAGGAGATAACCATGATCTCAGAGCAGCTGTCCATGGAGAAGGAGGTGGTTCGAGTCTGGTTCTGTAATCGGCGTCAGAAGGAGAAGAGGATCTACTGCCCAGTAGCTAGTTTATCGGTCAAATCACACAGCTACAACTCCAGAATGGTTAGCTGTCTAAAATATCAATCTCTTTCACTTAGAAACACGTAGGATAGTTGTTTTAAAACTGTGTGTGAGCAGCTGAAATACACATGTGACACTTTGTCCTTTCATTCAAACAGCACAAACATGTCACATTAACGGGTCACCTTCCTGAATTTGACTATGCTGATATGAAACAACATGTTTCAGCTTGGTGTTCAAGAAATATTACGTCACTTTGGGAAATATGCTCATTCACTTTCTTTCTGAGGGTGAGATGAGAAGATTGATATCACGCTCACGTCTGTGCGTTGTGTGCGGAGTCAGGATGTGGTTAGCTTAGCTTAGCATAAAGACAGGGGGAAACAGGTAGCCTGGCTCAGTCCAACGTTTAAAAACACATCTACCAACACCTCTAACTAATTAACACGTTATATCTTGTTTGTTTAATATGTACACAAACTGAAATGTAAAAATTACAAGTTGTGGTTTTAGGAAGAGTTATGTGCCAGTACTATTTCTTGACAAACAACAGCGTGTCCATCCGCCAACAGCGTGTCCATCCGCCCAGTGCTTCTGTGCAGCATCTCTGGCTACAGTCTGTGAGCACAGCACAGGTTTTGGTTTTGTTCTCATGTAAATAGACCTTATAACTCCCCCTTAAACCACAAATTGTAGTTTTTACATTTCTGTTTGTGTATCTATTAAACAAGAGAGAGAAATAATAATAAATAAGATAAGTTCAGCCGTTTCCACTGCCTCCAGTCTTTATTAAGATAGGCTGACCACCAGTGTTGGGGAGGAGCGGCACTACGTGTAGCGATGCTACTAGTTTAACTGCATTTCCCCGTAGTGGTCGGGTAGCTTAGCTATATTCAAAATCATTTAACATTTCCAGTAGGTTGTTTTTTTTGCTCCTTTTCTAAACTGCCCACATGGCTTATGTATCCAAAATGCCTCATTGTGTGTTTTCCATGTGTTACTGGAAAAAGCTGTATTTTCCACAAAGTAGCACGAGTTGCTGTAGCTTTAACTAATTCCAGCGACAAGTAGCTTGTAGTTTCACTAGCTGCATCCCCAACACTGCTAACTACATCCTTACTCCAGCTCCATACTTAGCTCACCAACATGCGGGCTGATATGGATTTTCTCATCTTACTCTCAGAAAGACGACAAATTAGCCCATTTCCCAAAATGTTGAACTATTTCTTTAAGTTGGTGTTGAAGGAGACCATTAGTTTAAAAGAAAAAAGGCCAGTTCATGCAGTTTTTGCAAGTGATCAAAGTTCAGTGAAGGTTTTTGCACACTCAAGCCATCCTCAGGGTTATGAAATAAATAACCGAAGAGACATTTTGCTCTTATCAATCCTTCAGTGCGAGAGCTTTTACTGCTGACATTGGTTAACACACCTTTTAATCAAAACCAGAAAATCGCAGTTCCTGTAGGTATTGTGATTATAATGAAATTGTTGGTGATAAAGCAAATATATTTTACAGTCCTAATGTGAAGTTGGCTTTATCTTTATCTCTTTTCATGCTGTTTCAGGCCTCAGCGTCCAGATCCTACAGCCCTCTGGCTTCAGGCGGAGGCAAGTACTGTTTCCTACATTCAACCTCTCATTGATACCTGATTATGATTCGCTCTGTTGTGACTGACACTGGAGGTTACTGTATGTAATGATACATGCATGTTCCCCTAGATTAGTGTTGCATTTAACAACATTAGTTAGTGTGAAACATTAATCAACAACACATGTGGTTGGTGATGCGTATGCTCCATGCATGTGCCTGTATGTGGGTTTCTGCATGCGTGTGCATGTTCAATAATGTTTTGACTTTTTCCTTCTAGTTTCATCAAATTCCTCTCCAAACAGTGTAAGCCGTGAAGCTTCTCCCAACAGTCTGTCCGCAGCCTCTGTCTCTTTAGCGTCTCAGGTCAACCCAGCTTCCTACAGCACACCAGGGTAAGAAACAGTGACCTAAACACCCCCTGTGGACTACTTTTCTCTCGTACACTTGGCCGGGAGCAGTGACTCCGGACAGACATGAGAGTGATATCGATCTTCTCATTGAACTCTTGGCAACAAAGTGAATAAGTATATTTCAGAAAATGTTGGACTATTTCTTTAAACGTATTATCAAAGCTTAATTGCTGAATGAAGTAAAGTTTTCTGTCACTTTTATTTGTCTAAGGGTACATCCACACTAAAATGTTTTTGTTTTAAAACGTTTACGCCTAGTGTCCACACTACTCCGGCATTTTATAACCCCTTAAACGGAGACCTTTTAAAATGCCGCTGTTTGAAAACTCCGGGATTACGTTTTAGCGAGGACGGGCGGAAACTGAGACGTTTTAAAATGATGACACAGACACTCATATTCACTTCCTGATTGGGTCTTATCAGCCATGATGTGTCCTTCCCTGATTCGTCACGCCCCTATCACGTGACCATTTCCCAGACAAAAACAAACAACATCAGCCTTGACTACCAGAGGTTGATTCAACCTTATTAACAAATCACAACACTTTCTCTCAGTAACTGTTCCACCTGGTCGTCAGTCCAAGCAGAGAAACCTCTGCTCTTACTTTTCTCCATCGTTGTTCTTCGTTCGTAGTATTTTCTGTAACAAACTAAGCAACCAACCGCAGAGCAGACAATCTGCTTCCTGTTTACACTGGCGTGAATGGTCACGTGATATGCGTTTCCAGGCGTGTAGTAGGGAAGGAGATTATTTCTGAAACGGTGATAAAACGCTCGTGTGTACGGAGATCTTTTTCGTTTTAAAATGAAAACGTATTAGTGTGGATGAAGCCTAACTGGATAATCCAATGATCCTCCCTTTGGCCTTTCAGGTCCTGGTACCGCACATGGAATCCTGCTGCATATCATCACTGAGAAACACGAACTGTATCATATGAAGATTTTGAAGATTGTTTTGTTTGAGAAGGATGTACACTGAACACAATATCCCTGTTATGTCCAGGGTAACAACTACAGGCTCAGCATTAGACGGACCCATAAGACAAAAACAGCAGCACAAGCAGAGGACTGAAACACACCACACTGCTGTCAACACTCAAGCTTGCACAAGTCCTAACAGCCTCGAGCTGTTTGATTTGTGTTCATGTGACTCTTTGCTCTGCGTAGATCAGCTGCAAAGATGAAGAATACACAGAAAAAAACACACACGACAGATATCATAAACGCTGGTGGGAATGTTGGATTTATAATTGTCAAGACTAATCTATTTGAATGTTGAAGGATTCAGGTCCAGATTGTGTGCCAAGCTATGACAATGATCTCAGTTGTTGCTGTTATTATATGCTTTTATGTTCTTATCATAGTTAGTGTTGTGTTAGTGAATTCGACGCAATCCTATACTGCGTACTGCTAGCCTGTCTGAATGAATATGCACTCAAAACAAAGGAATTTCACAAGACTTCCATCTGCATGTTCATGACAAAAGGTGCAAAAAGGCCTTTTATCGACCAACACAATACACCATTAGTGAGCAGAACGGCTTTTGATTTAGTTCTTTAAAGGGTAGATCGGTTTTATTACAACTAGGGTCTTATTATTGCAGTTTTGGCCATCATCTCTACCCATTATAATAGCACTGTACTCACCAAAGTACTAGCTGAGATCTGGCAACATGGCGACATGGTGACAGGGTGACGGGGCACGAAACACGGTCAACAGGTCGTAAAAAAACAGTTTATGCACATTATCGAAATCACCATAATTGATGGTAAAACCAAAAGTGACCTCAAAATGTTGCTAATAATCCGTCATTGCACAAGACAACGATGTGGTAAGTACAGCAGGTCCAAATTGAAAGTTTGTATGTAAACTGTGATGGATTTTGACAACCGACAGTTTGGTTAATAATTTTACCGTCCGCTTTTGTTTTCTCTTCCAAAATAAGTTTGACTAGCCTGGGGTTTTGTTTACAGTCTATCTGATCATCCGACTTCTTTTTAGCGATGTTTCTGTATGTTCCCAGATCTGTTGGTGAGTACAAGGTTATTATTACTGATAGGAATGATGGATAAAACTACAAAAATAAGGAATTATAACACACTTTAAAAGCCCTGAACACAACATTTTCTGAAAAATGTTTTGGTTATTTCACATGAGAGATTTCTGTATTTGTGTTTTTGTCCTCGCTTTTTTCACCGGTTTGAAGTGGGCGCGGCTCAGCTGGAAAAAAGGTGATGTGATGTATTTCAGTGCACCAATCAGAGTTTCGCAACATTTGAGTGAACATGTGATGACAGTTGTGGGGTTGTTTGCTGTCATTCAAGTCTTATCACACCCACAGTCCTGATGAAGCAGATTAGCTTTTGTTTTTTTAGTTTTAAACTCTTGTTAAATAAGGATGTGTTTTTCTGAACTTAAACATTGCTGAGTTATACATGAATATATAGAAATACTTAAGATTTGAAACCTATTTTTCAGATGCTTTAAGCAAACTTTGAGTGAACCCGGGCCTTAGTTCATGAATAAAGGTTTCACTATGCTTCCAACAAGCTGGTTCGTACGAAGTGTCGTTTGACCACGTCTAAAAACTGTTCTGAAAGGCCACACTCAAAGGCAGCGAGAAAAGCCTGCCGTCACAGCCTCCTCCTGGCTGCACACCACTGCCTCTCAGATCTCTCTTCAAGAATATCTGTCTTTTGTGTGACTTTGTAGTCTTGATGTGATGAATTGTAAAAATGTTGATAATGGCGCACACTTTCGGTGCCTCTCTCCTCGAAGGCAGTCATAGTGTGTGCACTCGTTTGTGCTCACAAAAAGTGACAGAGATGTTGTTGTGTTGTGTAAACAAAAAAAAAGGGATTCAAAACAACCAATTACACTTGTTTTGAATCCCTCAGGAAATTGAAGCACAGCTGTTTTCCACCCTAACCCAACTATGTAAAAGTACTAATTGGGGAAGAGCCGATCAACGGCTTCCCCAGTCGATATGATTTAACTTTATCGAGGTACCGGGACTTGAATAAGAAAAACAACGCCTGAAACATATTTTGTGAACTACTTTGTCGTGTGCCAGTATAGTGTCAATGGCTGAAAATAACTGCCCAATCAGAGCTGAGTAAGTAAATTACAAGCTTAACTGTAAACACACCCACAAGCTTCACGCTCGTGAGAGCAAACCTGGCCAATTGCCGCATAAAAAATCATGGTAATTAAGGAACATGTCACCCAGTGTAACAGTGTGGCTCACTGATGCATTTTTAATAGTTTTTGGACAACAAAGGAGCTCTGTGGTTCAGAGGAATATTATATATCCTCTACACAGGAAGTACTTGCTCGTAGGATCTGTTCATTGTTGGTTTTGGTGTTTTCATGGGATTTTTTTTTTTTTTTTTGATAATAAAAATAAAGTCACCAAACTTTTCCTTTAATCTGGATGTGAGAAGATGAGAGACAATGTTGACCTCTGCTGGTCCAAGCCAGAGCTTCTGTTTACTTTGTCTCTTATTTCCTGCTGTAGGTTGTTCAGTTTAATACATTCACTGATAAAACTGCCTTTCAGACCTCAAGTCAAGGTCTGACTCCTCTTGTTTGTTTGGTTGTTTAGTGACCCTTTAAAAAAAAAAAAAAAAAAAAATTCTGTTTTGAGTGTCCATTGTGTATTTAATTTTATTTAATAGAAATGTTTTGCAGTGGTATGATACTCATCCATCAAATAAAACAAACCACTATAATTATGATGTTATATAATGTTACAGTGGTTATATTTTAAAGTGAAGTTTTTACTGATGTAACTGAAGCTACCATGGTAAAGGTTGAACATGGAAACAGTGCCATATGATCCTTTGAGTCTCAGGGAACCTCTAAACTCCAGGGACCTTTATTAACTTTTATTTACTGTCATTAAACAGAGGCTAGCCATGTGTGTCATGGGTTTGGCTTTCTTTCTTTTTAATGATGCAAAGAGTAAAATCTAACTGTTGCTTCTTGTGCTGACGGCTACATGACAGACAGCAATGGATGCACAAATACATTTTCTCATCAATTTAATAATTTATCAGAGAATTCTTGCTGCCTATTTTATAAAGTCCAACAGTGAACAGGATGCTAAGTTCAGACTCTCAATGCCAGGAGACAACAAACAAATATGACGACGTGATCGTTTCATTTCAAATATTAAAAGATTTTTGGTTTATGTGATGGTGTCAATGATGAAACACCAGATTATGCTGAAAATCAAGCATTTTTAACCAACCTTGAAAACATAACGATTAAAATTAAGCATTTTCCAAACTTTCAAGACTTTGTATGAACCCTGACGCTTTAATGACCAAATGTCATATAAAATATCAAATCTGTCAACTGCAGATTAGACTGCAAGTACTATCATAACTGTCATGACCTGAAGGATGATGTAACTAAGGAGACAGAAAAAGACAAAATTAAGAAATAAGCCCAGTATGTACACTTTAATGATAAAAGAATATTAAAACAAACAAGTGAGTAGATTAATCATAAAAAAAGATTTTGTCTCCATAAAGACATATTTCTCTCTGTTTTACAATAAGAAGAAGGCTTCATTCGTCAGTTTAGTGCCTTGAATCTTTCACTGATGGCTTGGTTTCCATTCAGCCTAAATGAAAAGAGGTTGTCTTCGCTGTACGGTGAGGACAGTGTCAGCATTGTTTCCCTCTTTTTGTGTGAGTGTTTCAGATTTCTTTGACCCTGGAATAAAAAGTTACAGTTGGTATGAGAATGACTATTAGACATATATAATGCAATCAGATACAATAGCCCTGCTTCTAATGTTACGATTTTTGTGCAGATGGTGTCAGAAAGTCTGTACTTCGTGATGTTGTGTGCTTAATATCTTTATTTTATTCCTTAAAGGAATAGTTTGACATTTTAAGAAATACACTTTAGAGTTAGATGAGAGGACTGTTAGCTTAGCTTAGCATAAAGACTGGAAACAGGGAAACAACTAGCTCTGATCAGCTCTTTCCCTGCTACTTCTAGCACTTAACTCCCCATAAAACCACAAACGATCATTTTTAAACAAGATATAACATGTAAATTAGTGATATTTAGACGTGCTGGTTGAGGGATTTTGTAACTTTTGGATAGAGGCAGGCTAGCTGTTTCCCCCTGCTTCCAGTCTTTATGCTAAGCTAAGCTAATCGCCTCCTGGCTCCAGCTCTGTTCTTGTCATCTACCCTCTGCAAGAAAGTGAAAAGAGGAATTTCCCAAAATGCTGAACTATTCCTTTAAAAAATATGATGAATGAGTGCTTATCAGATTCTGAAAACTTCTTTCTGATGGTAAATTGGGGGTGGAGGGGGCTGTTTTTGTATCTTTTGCTGACATCCATTTGGCTCTGACTGTGAAGAGTGTCGTTTCTTTTCCAAACCTGAATTTCTATTTTATGCCATCCTTACTGGCTGTTTTTAAACATGCTTTTACAGATTTATAGTTTTTGTAATGGCTTTCTATCCTGGCTGGGTTCCCTGCTTTTAATCTCAAGGGACTTCCTGCAGTGAGTGTAAATAAAAGTAAAGTTTAGAAAAAAAAACAGAGACAGTTTCTTTATGCTTGAGGCCAACGTTGAGACAAAAACCACAGCCGTCTGTGATACTCACCCTCTGACTCGGGGGCCACATCTACACCAACCCTGAGCTTCCTTGTAAACAAGCCTGGACAAAAACTGAAGACGAACGAACAAACAATGTGTCAGTCAAGACTACAGGAACATCATCATCAGCGAAGACAGTTCAGTAATCCAAAACATGACTGGACAGAGCAGCAATGACGGAAAGATGTCAAGCCTTGCTGTGTTATGTACTGTAAGAGGTTAAAGAGTGTTTCTGACCAGGCAGGCCAAGACATCGGCTGAGATGAGCATGTAGAAGACGTTGTTCCAGCCGGTGGGAGAGATCACGCCGGCTAACAGAGGACCCAACGCAGCTCCTACAGAAAAAACACGGAAAACCTGTCTGGTGACTCTTTTAATATATAACGTCAAAAAGTTTCAGCCTTTTAGACTTTTAAATATATTTACCACAAAACAAATGTTCTCACCTCTAAAACATTTAACATTGATTATTTTATATCCTGATATTTCATTCACGTTCAAATTTTCCATTTCAATTTAAGCTTTTGCATTTAAGATTTTATTACTTATATTAGTTATTTTATTAGTTTAAATTTCACTTTCCACTTTCAAATTGCCATTTCACAATATCAATTTGTCATTTCAGTATCTAATTTCCTTTTTCAGTTATCATCTAATTATGGCCTCATCCTCAGTACTGAAATACAATAATAGTTTATTTTCCATTTTCCCTTTTTAGTTTTAACTCGGGGTAAAATTATCCTCCACAGGTCTAAAAGGCCATGAAGTATTACAGGGTTCATAAAGCTTTTTAAGAGCAAAATTCAAGCACTTTCAAGGTACATAAACCAAAAATTTCCAGACTCTCAAAGCCTTTATCATCACATACTAACTAAATTTGACTAAACTGTTACTATAAATTCCAGGAGACAACAAACAAATATGACGACGGGATTGTTTCATTTCAAATATTAAAAGGTTTTTGGTTTACATGAGTGATTGTGTCGATGATGAAACACCAGATTATGTTGAAAAATCAAGCAATTTTTCAAGGACTATATTCGAATTCAAGCATATTCCTAACCTTGAAAACATAACGGGTAAAACTAAGCATTTTCCAAACTTTGTACAAACCCTGTATTAGTTGCTCTAAATGCAATTAGAATTTCTCTTGGCCATTTCTTTGCCGTTCGAAGGTGAGTGATAGTTCATTGTATAACTCTGCATTTATAAAGGACTTTTTTTTTGGTCACCAACATAGTATCACCCTTTAAACCTGATATGGTGAACTTGCTAGCAAACAGTTGCCTATTTACACATCGAACAGACACATTAGCATTTGTTTCTGGACACCTGATGAATCTCCTTTTAGCGGTTTTTGGTCTCTAGAAGGAAACATAATGGCTAAATGCTTCACTTTATTCACCAGCTACATGCTAACTGTCTGTCTGCTGTTTGGTGCTGGGCAGATAGCGTTAGTGAGAGCAGCGTTTGTGGGTCATAAAACCAAAACAATGAGCTAAAAGAGGCTAAAACCCACCACAGAGCTCAGGGGAACTATATAGTTGGTGATAATATTAATTTAAACCATTGTTAATATTACAAATAATGACTAGAGGAGCTTTAAAAGAGTAACATGAAACATTAAGATGGAAGATGCTCTACAGTTCAGACACTACATACATACCTATTGAACCAGTCCCGTCAATAATTGCCGTCACTGTTGACAACGCCCTGGAGTTTCCTCTCAGACTCTCATGTGTTCCCTGCAATAAAGACATAGATATAGATTATATTATTATAGAAAAAGATTTGTTGCTTATGTTGGATGATAACAGATGGAAGGGACATGAAACAGGTTTCCCATGATGCTTCAGGTCTTACCAGGTCAGCAGATACAGCAGTCGTGATGAGGGCATACGGTCCGTTCACCAGGCCTCCACACAACAGCAGCATACCTACATGTGGGGAAAAAAACAGTTAATAAAGACTAAATCCACTTCTTTTTCCATAAAAATCTATGTTTTTTTCTACACTGTCTATAAATAAACCAACTTTCACGTTAATGTCTGATGACTAACATATGTGTGGTTGAGGCGGAATAAATGCACAGCATGGAGAAGTTAAAGTGAAAGGACAGTCAAGTAAATGTTAAACACGACGATGATCCGACTGCGACTGCTGCTCCAGCTTATAATTATCAAACCTTCAGCCTGCTGTCCAACTATCTGCTCTCCTCTGCTTGAGTTTTTACTCCCTGTTACTCTCTTTTCCCTGGAAAGGAAACACCATGGCAAAGCGTTTTTTCCTAAAATCTCAGGTTTTTCTTTTTTCTCGCTAGAATGAGCCAAAGTAAAAAAAAATATATAAAAAAAATACAAAAACAAGAAATGCAGTAAAGAAGTCTTACCGATTGTAGTACCAAGGCTCCTTTGTCCAATGTAATTATAGAGGAAAAGCTGGAACATGAACAAAACACAAAGCACACGTTCAACTTGATGTTCCCCTCATAACAACTAATTAAAGAAATATCTTTGCTATGGAGAAAATGATGACATCATCCTACTGCCACATACTTCTCCCACTTCAGAGTGAAGTGTTATGTGGTCAAAGTTAGATATCAATAATGACAAGATATTCTGTTTCTCATAATTCATTTTTGCCTTTGGAAAAAGTATCACTCAAGTGTAATGCAGGCTTTTCACAGCACTAGATAACATTAACATTAAAAAAACAACAACTCCAGACTATATTGAATTGTTGATGTCAGTTTTGTGTTTATAGCTTGTTTCTGCTGCCCCCAGTGGCCAAATCGGTTAATTCAGGTCTTAGCCTTTCAACACATATGACCTTTGGAATCAAGCCAGCGAGCCACTGGTTAACAAAGGGTGACCATGCTAATGTGTTGACAGCCGTGGTGTCGTGAAATAATCTGACTGATTAGATGACACTCACCATAGGAGCAGCAGCAAGCAACATGACGCAGCAAGTTGTCGCTCTCCCGCCCGTGTAGTCCGACACAAGGCCCGCCATGATGCCTCCTGTAGACACACACAGCACATTCAGTCAGTCGGCACTGTGATGATGTTTAACTGTTGTGCTATTTTAACTAGTTCTAGTTAAAGTTCTAGTTCTAGTTAAAATAGGATGTTCAAAATAGCTAATAATCTAAAACTTAAACGGGATCCGGGGACAGTGGGACTATCAGAGCTGATGGAGACTCTGCTTGGATTAGCTTGGGTATTAGACATATTGAGTGGCAACCAAGACATCCTCCTGGCACGTGACAAGGTCTAAGCTGAACTATGGAAGCAAATGAATGCAGATTTGAATCTTTAAGTAAGTATTATTGAATAATAAATAAGCAACTGAATTCTTAATTGTGAAATTTAACCACTACTGAAAATGTTCTGTTGAAATTGGTTGAAAACTGTGGTTTCAGTTCCCCTCTTTGACATTTCAGAAGGCACATTGACCAGAATATGAGACGATTTTGAAAATAAGAAAAGACTAGCCCTATTGGTAAAGTTTCCCCATAATACTAACAGAGTCCTGATCCTTGAAGCCCTTTCTTCTACATGAAATGCTTCCATTGAAGCAGGGAATAAATCTCGTGTTTGTGTAGCTCGTCCATCAGTGACACACTCTCCTGTCAAACTCTTGAAAGCGGTCAAAATTATTTTCTCTGCCAGTTAGCATTTTTCAGACTGTGTTTTTGAGCGCTTCATCATGACGTTCAGTGACAGCGGTAATTCTTGGCTGCTCGGCTAATGATTTTATCCCTGGTCCGTTTCTGCATTAGACGTCAGGAGATGCTTTCGACCTGTTTTCACTCGTCAGGAATTTATGTTTTCTGTGGCAGCAAAACACGTTACATGAGCCGTATGAGAGATACTGGGCTAACTTAACACTTTAAGTCCTGACTAACTTTAACAGAAACACTAAAAACAGACATGAAGAAACTCTCCAGCCTAGCAGCATTAAGGCTACAAACAACCCATAAGTCAACATCCTCTGTAGGAGCCGGTCTTACACTGACGCACTCTCCGTTAAATAATAATATCTGTTGTTGTGAATACATAAGTGTCTAGTCCACGAATACAATTCAACCCCCACTTTTTCAAACATAATTTCTAGAAAGAAAATATCGACTTATATTACAGTAAATTCAAGACATGCAATTTCACAAACTTGATTTTAAGGGTGGAAAATTCAAGCATCAAATAAAGAACTATACTCAAGTTTCTGAAACAGTCAAATTCTGATCTGAAACATCAAGTTATGTCAAAAAAATCTGGTTGCTCGAATTGGATTGGTAAAATTAAGACATCTAAAGCCTGGATGGAATCGATCTGTCCTATCAGGTTTTGTTCCGTCAGTCATTTGATCCAAGAAAGAGAAGTTCAGATAAATGACTGGAATCCCAGCAGTTCAAATTTCTATTTCTAAATTGCAAAAATTGAACTTATCTTCGAGAGATTTCAAAAAGAAATTGAAACCAAATAAATTCAGATAGATGGCGTTTAAAGTAAAATATTTCATTGCTTTAATTTCAGTGGTATTTAAATTTCAGCATTAAGTAATCACTAGTGGTTAGATTTACCATTAGGTATTCAGTTGCTTATAAAAGTCAAATTATTAAGGCCTTTGACGTAGTTCCTTCTACTTCTTCCGTCATAAACACGTTGGAAAATTAAATCTTGTCAGATCACCTGATGTGACTCATCAGTCAAGGCTCAAAGCTTACCCAAGATTCCTCCAACATCAAACAGTGTCGACATGTCTCCTGCTTCTTTTGCCTCAAAATGTGCTGAAAATGAAAACACAAAACCCACATTAACTTTAAATTAAACCATATTACATGTATGATAGTCTCCTCACTGGAACAAATAAAGCACGTGTGTAAATACTGACCAACATTTGAGATGTAGAGAGGAAGCCAGTACAGGAAAGTGTAGCTGACCAGCTTGGCAAACAGCAGACAGAGAGAGAACTCCAAAACTCCCTGTGTGACACAAAACCTCATAAAACCACCGGAGAAACCTTATTGATCTTCGACACCCAGCCCTGGAGAGGAGCGTTATGACATGTGCAGCAATTTCCCAAAGCTGACTAGGATTAAAATGAACATGATTTAATGGATTGAATCTGTGCTAATTTACTTTTTTAAATTTTACCTTTTCCTCCAGGACACTGGCTAGTGGAGGTAGTAAACTCTGTCAATATCAAACTTTAATTAATAAAAATCTAGTAGTAGCTTAATAAAAGCTACTATGTGTGTATTTTTATGTGATTATAGCATCTTTCAAATAGTTCTCATTGCTTCTATTGTTGGTAGAAGAATTAAACGATCCAGACGCTAAACATTGTGGCTTTATATCTTATAAATTTAAAATATAAAACACATTATCATCATTCATTCTCTTTTATAAATACAGCTTTAAAATATGAAATACTGTGCCAATAATTCAGAATGACCTGTTTCAAATTCAGGACCTTCAAATCAAATCATACAAGCACGACATTTCCATGGTTAAAAACTGTTGTTTCCACTCACAGGTATACTGAGAGCCCCACAGAAGCTGATGGCCTCGATGTGCTCCACAACAACCTCCGGAGGCTCAGGGGTGATGGCGCCGTTGACAATTCTGTCAGCGTGGGACAGGTTCTGCAGGAGAGGCTCCGTCTCACCGCTCTCCTGTTCGCTCTGACACACAAACACACTCATGCATGAGTTCAAGCAGTGTGGTTATGGGTGAATTAGGAAGGTGAATGTTTCTGTTTTAACTCACATGGTGCTGAGGAGGAGTGCAGTTGACGTCTTCAGGTTCTGAATAGGAGAGAAGAAAAGATGGGACTTAAAAGCAACATTCAGGTTTGACAAGAAATTTAATCCTAAAGACGACAAGATACAACATGTAAATATGACTAATTTTCCAGCTTCCAGTCTTTGTGCTGAGCTAGACTAAACATGTACTCTGTACTGAGGGATGAAATGAATAATGGATCTTTTTATCTGACTGAATTCAATCTGTCAGTCGATTGAATTCAGTTATTTATTTATTGAACATTTTCTGTTTCTGGTTTCTCCAATGTGATAATTTGCTGCTTTTCTCTGTTTTATGTCATTGTAAATTAAATTATTTGGGGTTTTTTAGACTTATTCATCAAAAGAAAAAAAAATCCATACATTAATCAACAATAAAAAATAAAACATTAAAGTTACAGCAACTGAAAACAGTTTGCATTACAATCATGAGGACAAGAACGATCCTGCAAATGCAGGGCAACGAGTTTGCAGCTATGTTCCTAACTCTGAATTCGTGGTGTAATCCAAAACCTGTCCAAGACGAAGCCTGTGTGAAAGAGCTTTGTGTGTGGGTGAAACTGACTCTCAACCAGGAAGAAGAAGCACAGGATCCCAGTGGAGGCGATGATGATTCCAGGGACAATGAAAGACAATCCCCACGCCGAGGAGACGAAGACTCCTGCGATGAGGGAGCCCAAGATGTTTCCCACTGAGGTGTGGGAGTTCCACACGCCCATGATGAACCCACGCCTGATGATCAAAACACAAGAGCAAGCCTCAGAGGTGTTGCTTCAGAAATATGGTTTTGAGCCACATCTTAGGAAATGCGTTTATTCGCTTTCTTTGTGATAGTGAGGTGAGATGGATATCAATCTCATGTCTCTGTCTTAAGTACGACGCTCGAGGCAGGGGGAAACAGCTAGCTCTGTTCAAAGTTAAAAAATATGTCAAGCAACATGTAAAGCTCACTAATAAACACATATGTACCTCATTTGTTTAATGCAAATGCAACCTGAAATGGTAAAACTATACTTTCTTACAGCACATAACTCCAAGAAGCGGGAAGTAGTGCGGAAACAATTTCTAGACAAGCAACAATTTACTGTGTAGCGTCTCCGGCTTTAGTGATTGTTGTCAGATTCAGCGATCACAGGTTTCAGTATATGTCTCTGCACGGGCACAATGGTATCAAACCTGACAACCTCACTGTCACCACAAGACTCTGTGGTGCTGCACACAGTCACGAAATAGTTCCAGCATATAACAAACAAGATACAACGTGTTAATTACGAAGCCTTGGAGGTGCTGGTAGACGTATTTGTGAGCTTCAGATTAAAGCCAGGTTAGCTGTTTCCCCCTGCTTTCAGACGTCCATCATTTCAGTCATTTTTTGATCAAAAATGTCAAACATTTGCTGCTTCCAGCTTCTTAAATGTGAGGATTTTTCTGACAGCAAATGAAGAGTCTTTGGGTTTTGGACTGTTGGTCGGACAAAAAGAAGCAATTTCAAGACGTCACTTTGGGCTCTGGGAAGTTGTGATAAGCATTTTTCATAATTTTTTGAATGAAAACAAATGACCATGATTTTGGGTAACTTTTGAATCTCAGAACACAAACTTTTACTTTTGTACTTTTGTTCTGACCAGATACATGTAAACACAGATTTTACAGTAACCAGGTTATAACAGTGCACGTAAACAGGACTTCCTGAATAACCTGACTTCTCTGAGTACCCTGGTTTCTTTTGTGCAAGTAAACATAATCCATGGCTGTAGACCAGACGCCAAAAAGGGTGGAGCCCATTCAGACGGGCGTTTGACTATTGTTTACAAGTGTCATTCTGGGTGTTTGTCTGGGTGACCAGTTTGACCAGTTTTTGAGATTCCACACATATTTAAGGGGCAGTTTAGATTTACGATGTGGATTTGATGCTGGTGGTCTGAGACAAATCAAAGCCTGGTCTCACTGTGCTGTCAAAACGTGACAAATGTGCGTGTGAGTCAGACAGACTCAACAAACAAAGTACTGCAAAGTCAGCAGGACTGCGCCCCAGTGCATATCGCACAGTACTCACTTCCCCTTTCCAAACCAGTTGCCGACACAAGCCACCACTGCTGGCCAACCGGTGGTCTGCATCAGCCCGTTCATGACCTGCAGAGTGAAGCAAACAGAGGGAGAAACCAGCCTGTGTTAACTTACTGCATCAAAGCCTCTTAACACTGGTACAACCCTGCAAACTCTACATAAAAAAGGGGGATGAGAGGAGACTAGTGAGCAGAGATTCTTCTTCACATTCCCACAACCCAGCCCTGCAGTCATATGATGCAGCTTTGAGTCATGTGATGTGAGTGAGTTCTCAGCCACCATGAGATCTCTACATTATTAAAAGGGAAGAGGTGGTAAATAAGGTCTTTACTGACCCATAGAGCCCACAGTGATTACACCTGTAACGGGGTAAAAGGGTTGTTAGTCAATACAATAAATCAGTGATTTCTTGATAGTGACATGTAGGTACTTCAGTCTTTCAAAACTCTCTTTTTCAGGCTTCGGATATTGCATTTTGATCTCTCTTATGTCAAAGAGGACCATTTTTTCCCTTACAAACTAATTTTAGACGTAATGAGTGCAAGTTTGACTTATTATTTGTAGCACGAGTAATATTTCTAATAACATTTTCCCCAAGGTTGTAAATTTGCTTGTGGAATTTGACTACAGGGCAGGGAAGGGTCATGCGATGGTGTGCGGCTCATCTGACACCTTGCATTCATGAGCTAACTACAGACGTCTTTTTATTTATTCAACTGCACATGCATCATTGCAGCAGACTCTTGGATCGGCCAAATGCAGTTTTAACAGCATTTTCAAAAGAAATACAATACTATTAAAAACTAATCTTTTTGAGTGAAAGCAATAATAGGTGGATGAGCCGTCCAAATAAATTCTATTTGTGGGAAACACTGGCCATTATACTAATGTCATATAAACACCGTAGTGGCAAAACTATTTGTTTATTAATTGATTAGTCGATTGATTTGTCAAGAAAAAACATCAAACATTCTCTGGTTCTTGCTTCTCAAATATGAGGATTTGCTGCTTCTCTCAGTTTCATATTCTTGTAAATATCTTTGGGTTTTGGATAAGACAAAACAAGCAATTTGCAGACATGACGTTGGGCTCTGGGAAATTATGACAGGCATTTTTCACTATTTTCTGACACCTTAGAGACGAAACGAGTAAACAGGAAAATAATCGTTAGTTGCAGCCTTAATACACATAAAGAGAAAGTAACCTGTGTCCAAAACTGTGGTTTCTGAGGTAATCCAAGTCTTACACTACTAAAATCTGATTGTGCAAAGTGAGAGGGCTGAGCTTGATTCCCATCAGAAAGTCACAGCAGCTATGCAGTTTGATTTTCAGTTATTGGTGTGGTTAATACTGGCCAAAAAGACTGAAAAACTGAAGTGAAACAAAACTCTTCTGACAATGCCTTTACTTGTACTGAGGCACTGAGCGTGCATCCACACTGGGACCAATATTCATTTCCTATAGAGTCAAGTGACAAACACAAGTCACAGAGATGTAAAAACAACCGTGTCCTGACTCCAGCTCCGTAATCTATTGATCGTCTCCTCACTCTGAAAGAAAGTGTACTTCCCAAAATTATCCCTTTAGTGTTTTCTGATACCGATTAAAGATTGTTTACACCAGCAATGTTTGTAAGTCTAGTAGTATAATAGATCTACAGAGAAATGCAAACATGTGCATTATTCAATCTATAACTCTTTAATAATATGTGAATAAATATATAATTTCTGTGGTCCAAAAATTACATATTGGGTGTTTAACCAAACCACCCTAAGAATAAATGCAGTGGTGTTTGCATGACATCTATCATAGGGGTTGATGGTAAGTAGTTTTGAGTTATATCCTCTTTATTCCTACTACTGCTCCACAATTAGCTTTTGCAAGCTAATTCTGCTAAATTCTCTGAATGATTCGTCTATTCAACAAGACAAAGGGTACAGCCCAAATAGCAGTTACATTGTTTATGACACCCCACACATTATTTAAGTGTTAAACAGAACAAACAACATATGTTCAGCAAATTTCACGGCAATCCGACTAATAGATATGGCAATTTGTTGTGTGCATGTGGACATTCTGGAGTGAGGGAGGCACTAGAAGAAAGGTCAGGGGGTCAACAAAATCATTAAGAATCATCCTCTGGGGAGCATGCAAATCCATATTAAATTTCATGGCAATATGGCAAGTAGTTGTTGATCGGTCAGCTGACATTGCCACCCTTATGTCTACACGATACCACTGTCCTATTGCTCACAACCAGAAAGAGATCATGGCAGCCCATCATCAGGTTGTCTCCTGTGTTTACAACCAGTCAGGGAACATTAATAATTTTGTGATGTTGTGTCTTTACCTGGATGAAGGCGTAGTACCCTAATGAGTGGATGTTCCAGTAGAAGCCGAGGCCAAACAGACATGTGAACAATCCACTCGTCAGCATCCCAAAACTCAGGTAGTACCGCAGAGGCAGGCGCTCTCCAAATATCCCACTGTGAACACAACAAATGATCATGACTCAATACAGCGCACACACACACACTCAAAAAACAAAAACATGACACGGTCTTCCGGCAACAGCACATACAAACCTGATAAACATGCCGATGGCGTAGGCAACCAGGAATGAGTTATCCAAGACCCCAAACAGTGTCTGATAGTTGTCCTGGTCTAGAGAGAACAAACAATTAGTTTTCTTCATATTACCATTTATAATTCTGGATGTTTCCCCCCTTAACAACTAGCAGGAGTTGTGCAGCATCGAGGACGTCAGCCACCTGTGTTTGCTGACTGAGCACGACTGAGCCAGGAAATCAAACCGGTAACCGAACCCAGGATCAATGAGATGATGGGAGAACCTGGGCCCAAATTAAAAGCTTTCCTATAATGTAGCTTCCTATTTTTACTCTCAGCTACTAATACTAAGCATAGACTGTTACAGAATTGTGAAGTCGGATACCAATACGTATTATTGGAAATAATACAGTAATCTATATGTAGTGAAGGATTTAGGATTCAGGAGTTTATGGAACCATGTTGCAAATGAGCGTTCTCACTGTACCACGTTAAACCTTGGATTGGTGAATTTTTGTAGATCGAATCAAATCGAATTTTTAAAAAAATCCCCAATATGGAGAGTTGGGTCAGGAGACTGGACTTGGGTTTCTAAAACAAATCCTAATTACTAATGCATTAAACAAGAAATACAAGCCCAACTGTAATAACTGAATTAAAAAGAACTAAAACAACATTCCCAGCATGGCTCCACCCAACTTCAACCTGACTAGAGGTCAGAGTAATTAATAACACCAGTGTTTCCAAAGATTTACTACAGATTTTTTGTTTTTTTCAGGTGTTCTTGGAGCTGTTACGCCACCATCAACACTAAATTTATTTTTTTCCAGCTATGAGCACCTCCTCCTTTTCCTTTGCATTGTAGAAGAACATCAAGCGTTTTTAAGTATGCATACTAAATGTTCTGTTTCGAGTTTATTTATTTTGTCACTTTTACAATGTAAACACACTACACACTCAAAACCTGCCTATAATTACTGAGTAGTAAGGATTTGGGACACAGCACAGGAGATTTCTACAACCTGTCGGGGCTGGCCTTGCTATGCTGGTCAATCGGCTACTTTTCATGTCCCACTGTATGCTATATTAATATTCTGATTAGCAAAAAATCCTTGATATGCTCTCATATAATAATATATCAAAATGTATTGCCCAGTTCTAGTCTGCAATATCTACTCACTAGCGAAGTGTCCAAGTTGACTAGAGATGGCAACAAGTAAAGGACTTACCAAAGGGCGACCAGTCACACCACGTAGCATTATTGGTAATGTTAAGGTCTGCTGGCTGAATGACTGTGGAGCAGTTTCTGTGCAGCTGACTCTGCGTGTCAGAGAAAAACATAGGAGGAAGCAGGTGAAATGACACAGCTAAAACTGTCAGACACAGTAGAATAAAATACTACATCGGCTACAAGCAAATAGGGGAAAGTGCTAAATTCAGTTGTCTTATTGGTTGATGTTTAGATATTGGTGTTATTATTCAGGGGTTGCAGGAACTTGTGAGTGCAGAAATCAGAGTAAAAAATTGAGAAATAGCATATTTCATTGCCTTTTATGATATTGTGCCCATTTTTACAAATGTGTCTCGTCAAGTATGTTAAGTTGGAATCATTTGGTTAGGCTTGGTTTTGTGTTCCTGTCTCGTCATTTCCGGTTTTATTTTGTATTCACGTCTCCGTCTCGTTTACTTCTGTCCTGTCCTGTGTGTTTCCCGCCAGTTTGATTATCTTTCCCCACCCAGATTATTTGCACCTGTGTCCCATTACCTTGTGTATATATTGTCTGCGTCTTCCCCTGTCCTGTGCCAGTTCGTTGTGTTTCGTCTGAGAACAAGATTTTTTGTTGGATAACTTTGACTACCTCAACCCGTGTGATTTTGAGTTTGGACATTTTATTAAAGAGAGTTTTGTTCTAAGTCTGCCTCTGTGTCCTGTGATCCAGTCCTTGTCACATACCATAGCGATTGCATGTTTTTAGAACATTTAAATCTAAAAAATCAAATGCTTTTTCATCATCTGAAGAAATTATGGCTGTGGATGAAGAGTAGAACAATACGCAATACGTGAACCAGGTGAAAATAATCCTTTCTTAAAAGATGCATGCATCATGTCTAAGAATGAGGGATATTTTACACATTTAACAGAGTCTGATGAACCTCCTCAACAGTTATATGCTTGTCCACCTGCTCTGATGTATCTGGCAGGAGTTTAGGTGCATCTGTGTTATCTGCAGAGTAAAGATTTCAATCAGATCATTCAAAGCAGTTGTTTAGTTCTGCCTCCGTGGTAATGTGACCGCCTGAGTGTTTCATTTCAGAAATATGTGCTATCAGTTTAATCTTGAGAGATAACAAATGCCTTAGATGGGTGCTGTCAAGATAAATATTTTGTCTAGCTCTCTGAGTAAGAGATTCAGACAGTGTTTTCATCCCTTCATTTATCTCTCTTCTAATCCTCTAGGGTTCTTTAATGAGGATCGGGGAAGACTCAAATTCTATTGAGGCTAACTGGGACTCTAAGGCCTGGAATTATTGATTCTGTACTTTATTTAAAGTTAGTTACTCTTTTGTTTATTCACGTACTGAGGTGAAAATATCTGAGTGCAACATCAACTCTCGATAAGAGATTTTTGTCTTCCAAAACTCATTAGAAGCAGCTCCAGAGAGCATCTTATAGGCAGCATTTGACCCACGACCCACACTTGTCAAGTTCCTGCAAAAACCCTGTAAATAAAACTGTAGATAAAAAAAAAAAAATTGAATTGTCCCAGGCACCTTAACAATGCTGATAGGTTTCCGTGAGAGATGGTAGGCCGTGTAGAAGAGGAAGGTGAGGAAAAGAATGAAACTGCGATACCTGCAAAGGAGAGATTAAAATGAAGATGTAGTGGCAATAAGGACAACAAAGACAAACGGAGATCTATTTTACTTCACTTTGCTTGTTAATCTTCAAAAAAAATGACATGAACTCTTGCTGTCATAAAACAAGAACCTTTGTAACACAAACATAAATCTTTTTATGTTCAAAACTTTCCATTGAGATCACTTTTGGCCAGTCTTGCTCACATGGAAGGATGCTGCCCCGTCCACACTTAGTCAGTGGCTTCCAGACATAATGTCCTGCCTTAAATTGGACATGATACGCTTCTCAATCAGTGGCTCTCCGAACACCTGGGGACCCTTTTTGACACACTTTCATGACACCCAAGCGACATAGCACGACATGTATTCTAACTCTGCCCCTGACACGGAAAATAACACCTGACTTCATGGAAATAGCTACAGCTTTAGTTTTATTTCTTTATTTCTAGACATTGCGCCTCGTACCTATTCCAGATAATCAAGGGGCCAGTAGGGACGTCTCGCTTTATTACTGTCATTGTATTTTTATATGATACTTTATTGGTGTATATTTTATAATATGTGTGGAATAGGTCTGTCCAACCCTGGGAACTTTTGCTGAATATCTCATAGAATATCTCTTTAGTACTACTTTATACTTCTACTTCTCCACTGTATTTCAGAGGGAAATTTTGTACTTTTTACTCCACTACATTTATTTAACAGCTATAGTTAATTTACAAATTAAGATTTTATACAAAAAAACAACAACAAGCTTATAAAATACCATAAGAAAAAGATTAAACCATTCTTTTTGGCTAGTGACACCTTGCAAAAAAAACAGTGTGTTGTTGGGTCACGTTTCTGATGTCTACGAGTGGTTTCACTTCCACCAAGAGCCATTTCCTTCTTAGATGGTTTCATTTATATAACAATCTGAAACCCAAAAAGGTCAGATTATCCAATATTTCACAAAAAAGCAAAGATTAGAAAAAAGTTTTTTTTAAAAATACATGAATAAATACAGATTTATGTTGTATTTATGTTTTTTTCCTCTTTCCTACCCTATTAATCATCTCATGACCCCTCACATTTATCTTGTGACCCTTTGGAGGGGCCAGACCCCTAGGTTGGGAACCATTGGACTAGACTACCTAACTGTATATAAAGTAGTTAAAACACCTCAACCGGCTACATATTTAATACTATATAAGCCGTATCGGTGCTTTTACATTGCTGTATACTTCAGTAAAGGATCTGAGTACTTCTTCCACCACTGTCTGACACTGTGTCAGCAAAAAGTGAACATTATAAACTTCACAAGGATGGGATTTATTGCAGGGCTGTTGTATTCGTTTTCATGAGATTGTACCTAACAGACAGGTAGATCAGTGTTTATGACACATCCAAGTGTCTCCACAATATCAGCCTTCTTTAGCTCTTCATTATGTTTTTATCACCTACACTAGAAACATGACATGGCACTGAGAGAGAGATTTTCAATTAACACTCTTAAGGTTTTTTTTTTAGTATTTTGCAACACTGCTGGAAATACTCCTGAATAAATAACAAGTGTGTTAACATGTAAGAGCCCAGGTACAACATTTAGTTGGGGTGCTCATAACGAAGCATGAAAAGGAAAAGTCTTTCTCATTAAATTATTGCCATCACAAGTGCTGAAACAATAAGTCGACCAATCGATCGATAGAGAAATATTTTTCTGCAACTATTTTGATAATTGATTTATCTTCTCTGTCAATTTTCAAGCATAAATTGCAAACATTTCATGGCTCCAGCTTCTCAAATATGTAGAGTTGATGCTATTTCCTGTTTTACATTATAGAACATTTAAAAAAATCTTTGGTTTTTGGATGGTTGGTCGAACAAAGAAAGCTATTTGAAGGCATCCCTCTGGGCTCTGGGAAATTATGATGGGCATTTTTCACTGTTTTCTGATGTTTTATAAATGAAAATAATTTATAACAATAGTTTCAGCCCTACTCAGATTATCTTATAATTATGACACAGTCTTATTATTTGGCTTTAGTAAGTCATAGTTAATAGATACAGAGTTATTATTTGGACAAAGTCATAATTAGTCAAAATAATTAATAATTATTAATAATAATAAATGATTAATCTATTAATTTAATGAATCTATACTGTTTTTGCCTGGTGGAACTAAACTGCAGTCTGGTGGTATTAGAAACTGAGATGTTATTAAAATAAAGTGCACCTTGTCTTGGCAAATTCCTTAAATGCTGGATTCGTCGATGGCCATATCGATTCGATAAAGGTCAAATCTGCGTCGATAAGAGAGGAAGCTCTGAACTGCCAGTTGTTTTGAGCAGCAGAACCCAGATGTACCGGGACTCAGACGCCCCGGAGAAAACCAGCAGCAGTAACGAGCTTGTAACAAATAGGTAGTTATAACTGACCCACTGGGTTTACCAGCCCCAGCACAAAGTCACAGAATGCGTGTTTATCGATGAGATTCAGTCTAGCCAATCATTTACAGCAGGGAGATAAGTTAACACGTTCAGACCAGCTGCGTCGAGGACGACAGAGAAACTTACCAGCTATCTCGAGAAAAGGACGTGATGAGCCGTATGCCGGGAGCCAGGGACGACTTCATTTTCGATGATTAAAAAAAAAAAAACACTTTGTCAAACTTCACACAAACAGAGTCAGAGCCTGGTTCCGGACATGTCCTCGAAGCACGACCAGTCGGGTTGAAGGCACAGCTAACGTACCCGTAACCCGGCCGCGTATTAACGGGTTGTAGCAGCCGCTGGCTTCGTGGCACCAAACGAAAACGAACCTTTAAGGCCGGTAAATACAGAATAAAGCGCAGGAATCGCTAGCTTGTAGAGGAACAAAGCGGCGAACACACAGCTTCTCGGTGGGAGACGAAGTCCGTAAGCATCCAGCAGTTCTCCATACTGCGCGGCTGAGTTTATATGGACCGGTCAGGAGAGCCAGCCTACCTCTGTGCAGCCGCAACACGCGTATCGGCTCGAAAAGGCGTCCGTTATGAAGTAAAAAAAAAAAAAAAAACACGTATTATTAGCTTTATTATTAGCCCAAATTCCATAAGAATTTCCAGCCGGGAGCCTCCCGGTGGCCACGTGATCTCTGACGTCACAACAGGAAGCAGATGGCGTTTCATGCTAGGGCCTACAGCCACCTACAGTTTTCAAAACAAAAGCCCCCCACCCCCACTCCCTTCACTTTCACCGAGATGCACCAAATTTGGTGTGCACATGTATCATGTCCAGACTTAGAAAAAAGCCTCTTGTAGCCCTACCCTAAACCCAACAGGAAGTCAGTCATTTTCAATACAATTTCAATTTTTTGTGCAATTTATGCCATTTCCAGGGGTCGCACTTTGACGTTCTCCTCCTAGAGATTTAATCAGATCCACGTCAAATTTGGTCAGTTTATACAAAAGACATGCACAATGCTAAATTGTGAAGCTTTTGCGTTTTCGTTGAACGGTGTGCCCGTTGTGTGGCGTGGAATTTAGGTGTTTCACCATCAAACAGGAAGTGGTTTATAACTGGACTGTACATTGTCCAAGAGGCCCCAGACTTACCATGTTTCATGACCCCCAAAATTAGCCAGTAAAGCCTTAAGACCTTGATGATGATTCACAGTGAAAATTGTAAGTTTTCACTGAATGGCGTGGTCATGGCGGCGCGGCGCATGTCGATGTTTCATCATGAGTGTTTCGAGGCAAAAATGAGGGGCTAAACGTACTTGAAAAGTCATGAAACTTTGTACACACGTTAGGCTTGATGAACGTAATGATCTGACATTGGATCGGAGCATGGGAAGCCACCTACAGTTTTCAAAACAAAAGCCCCCCCCCTTTCCCTTTCACCTAGATGCACCAAATTTGGGATGCATGTGTATCCAGACTTAGAAAAAAGCCTCTTGGAGCCCTACCCTAACACAACAGGAAGTCAGTTATTTGTAATAAACATTGACTTTTTGTTGCATGTCCATTGTAGGCGCTTTGGGCGGTGGACAGGGGTCAGCATGGGCATCCTGACCGGTCTGCGGCTACGCAGCCCCATACGCAACAAACTGCGATGCACTGTGTTCTGACACCTTTCTATCAGAACCAGCTTTAACTTTTTCAGCAATTTGAGCTACAGTAGCTCTTCTGTTGGATCGGACCATACGGGCCAGCCTTCGCTCCTGAGCCTTGGCCGCCCATGACCCTGTCGCCGATTCACCGGTTTTCCTTCCTTGGACCACTTTTGGTAGGTACTGACCACTGCAGACCGGGAACACCCCACAAGAGCTGCAGTTCTGGAGATGCTCTGACCCAGTCGTCTAGCCATCACAATTTGGCCCTTGTCAAAGTCGCTCACATCCTTACGCTTGCCCATTTTTCCTGCTTCCAACATCAACTTCGAGGACAAAATGTTCACTTGCTGCTTAATATATCCCCCCCACTGACAGGTGCCGTTGTAACGAGATAATCAATGTTCTTCACTTCACCTGTCAGTGGTCATAATGTTATGGCTGATCGGTGTATATGATTAAATACTTTTAAGTGAAGCTCTTTTGCTTTTGGAGGTAAAGGTAAGTTTAAGAAGATAATGCATAATTTATTTAAGGTAGGTTAGGAAGCAGATGAAGTCAGGAGAAGCTGTGGTTCCCAAAATGGGGGTCGGGACCCCTTCTGAAGGGTCGCAAGATCCCTCTGAGGGGTCGCAAGATGATGATAACTTTGATGGGAAATAAGGATGTTTTTGGATTTTTGAAATTTCTTTCGTTACAGGATTTAGTTGGTTTTTTAAAATTTCATCAGTGAATATAATCTGCAGACTTCATGTTCAGTTCACTGTGATGAAAAAAATTAAATTCTCTACAAGGATTTCATAAGTTTAATAAATATTATAGACTGACTGTTTCAACTTTCAATCCATAACTTTACAATCTAATGAGCAAACATTTGACACCCTCAAAATACCTTAAGAGGGCATTAAAATAATCCAAATTTAAATGACCATAACCCTTTAGAAAATATTTAAATAAAAAAAAACGTGTCTCATGCATGTCATACTTTGACACTTGTTTCCAGATGACAAAACTGAGTTTATTCATTTTTTTTTTAAACATGTCCCTGAAGAACGTTGAAATGAACTATAACAGATTCTTAAAAATCCCACACAAACAGCAAATCCTCAAAAGCACATTTTCAAATTTACACACTTCCCTGATGCTTTACTAATCATGTAAACTCACTTCACTAATTACATGTAGAGTGTATGCTTACATACAAATTTCTTAATTATCAATAAATAAACTAAAAGTAAATTCCTGTGAGGTTGTACAGAATTTTAAATATATTTAATAAACAAAATTTAGACTTTGTGCTGAGAATAGACATGTTTCTGGCCCAACAACAGTCTCCTGCCAATCTGATGGTTTTATCAACAACAGCAAACAAAATACTCTGAGCAAATGCAAAGCAATAACACAATAATGCTTAAATAAGCACAATTAAACACTCTCTAGCCAGTATAAAAAGCTTCTCCTTCAGTTCATTAAACCCCTGAGGCCACCTGAAGGCAACAGGACAAATATATTGATAAATCTGCAGCCTGATTGGACATGTGCCAGGTCAGAGCACAGTGCCATTACAGTGTTTACCTTCATTAAATCACATGCAAATGACATCAGGGTGCATCAGAATAACCACAGATGGGTTGTTATAACTCAGCATTCTGCTGTTTATGCAGGAGAGATTGGATTTCCAGAGCTCATTAATCCTGTGCGTCACAGCCTCCTTTCCAGTTAAAAAAAGAAATCAAATCAAAGCCATGTTTTATTCTTAAAATGCATTACGAATCAAATGCAGCTGCATCACATTTTAAGACATGTGGCCATTTACAATATGAAAAACAGCAGAAATATGACAAATACCGTCAGATGTTTTTATTATTCATTTGGTCATTAGGACACATCATCTAGGAATGATCAATGCCTGTACAAAAGTTTGCGCCAATCCATCAAGTAGATGTTTAGATATTTCACAGGATAAGTGAAAACTTGGGCCTGCTGGTAGAGCTAGATGAAAAGTCAGGGATCACCAAAGTCATTTGGATTCATCTTGTGGAAAACATGAATTCCTGTACAAAATGTCAAGGCAAACAATCTAATACTTGGTGAAATATTTCAGTCTGGAGGCTCAACACGTCCTGGATGAGTCTGGGTTTGATACTTGCACTGTATTTCCCAAAATGTTGGACTGTTCCTTTAAACGCACAGCAAGGAGCCTGCAGTTCATCAGCTTCCTTTACTGTAAATCCAAACTCAACATTGTTGAATGTAACGCCTTGGCATATGCTGTGGAAGAGACAAATGTAAGTGTCAACAGTGTTTTTTAATGTTTTCATGTATAGTTCCACTAAAGCTCAGTGGCAGTATGTGCAGTGAGTACCTTTGGGATTGTTGTGGAAGACACAGTTGTTAGCACAGGTGTCGGGGTGGGAGTCCCAGAAAGAGGACGCACAGCAGCAGAGAGGAGGGGGCTCCAGCTTGTCCTGAGACAGTCGCTCCTTCATCTGAGCTCTCAGAGCCTCGATGAACCTGCAGAGAGGCCAGCTTAGAGGCTAGTTTATCAGGCCAGCTTCAGCTCCACAAAGCCACTTTTTTTTAGGATGCACATGTAGTTCAAGTCAATTTGGAACATTGTTGCCTTTTAGTTCTGGTCCGGTTCGTGTTCACACTGACTTCTTACAAACAAAACCAAGAGGAGTACACATGAAGTTATATGGACTGATATAACTGATTAACAGTTATGACTAACCTCAAGCAGAGATGAGGAGTGGGCTACAGAGGTCTGGTAAACTCACGTTCCTAACTCCACACCTCCAGATTTTTGTCATTTTCTTGTAGTCTTCAGCTGACATCATGTGCCTCAAGTGACATCACTTGCAATAAAACTTTGCACAACTTCCTCTAGAGTTACAAAAGGCTTTATACAACTTTTCACATATGTAGTAGCACTTAAACAGACTTTGATGTGTAAAATCTGTGGAGTTCCTCTTTAAGTTTTGGCAAATTAATCTCCATTAATTACCTTGCAGCTACTTTTCCTTTCTCCTCTGTTTTCCTCCTCTGCAGCTCCACAGCTCTCTCCTCCTCCTCCTCAAGCTTCAGCCGCTCCAGAATCAGAAGCTCTCTCTCCTCCAGCTTCTGTCTGGCCTCAGCGAGCTGCCGAACTCTCTCCAACTTTCTCTCTTCCTGCAGACGGATCTGTTCTTTCTCTGCTTTGATCCTTCAATGAAGACAGGGATATTTGACCAAAGAATCACACTATTATAAATTATAAATCACTTAAACTTCGCTGAATTCAAGCTGCTCATCGTCATGAAAATCAAAATTAGAGGTTGATTGTTTGATACTCTTAAGACAGATTTTGGGCATAGAATCACTGTAATCGCACATTCACACCAATTAGAGGAAGTGATGCATGAGAAAACTCTGTGGTCTCGTCACCTTGCCGTCCTCTTCAGGTGCTTCCTGTGCTGTTTGTTCTCCTTCACTTGCTCTCGCTCAATGTTCATGTACAGACGGCGGTGCATCAGGAACTGAGACCGACGCTGCAGAGACAGACGTGTTATCTGTAACATTTGGTCTGACAGGGTTCGAACATGTAAAGTCAAAGGTTCATGCACATGTCTGATGTCTACCTGTCTCTTCAGTTCTTCCTGGTCAGTCAGAGGCCACAGGACCTGTGGGACTCTGAGGCTGGACTTTAAACCAGGATCAGGGGGTGATTTGTCAGAATCCCACAACACAGCTCCACTCATCTGAAACATATACACAGTCAGAACAGAGTCAGTATGCCTAGAAAATAGGGTTTGATTGATCAGTATGAATGTACCAAGCTACCAGCAGCACTAATTTAAATCAATAACAAAATATTTTTTGTTTAATGGAAAAGTCTGGTGATGTTCTATATTTTTGTTATTGTCAACAAATCCCATAAAAGTACTGATTCTACTAACAAGTATTGTCTGTTTATTCAACTTACAACTCACTGGTTGACATGTTCCTTCATTACCATGAACTCTCACACTGTAGTTTATTTTGAGTCAACCCAATGTACACCAACGTACACCACCCTGCTGCTGTAAATATTATATAATAATACACATTTAACTTGTGGCTGAGAATAGTCCCCAACAAATGCACAATTTCCTTCTGTTTAAGTCAAGTTTACTAGAAACTGCAGTGACCAGATGTTTTAGTAAATTATTGAGCCTTTATTACAAATGAAACTACACGTGAGCTGCTTTTAAACATTTACATCCTCAGTAGGAACCAATGGGCACAGACAGGGCAGGGAAGTTGGAAAGTATTAAGAGACGAACTAATGCATTGTTGATTGTGGTCTTTTCGTGGGATTTGTTCACAACAAAACAACAACAAAATATAGAATATCAAGGGCCTAGTGCTTTATCTTATCCAAATGCTTCAGCTATGGTTTACAGATGGTAAAGATTAGGTATACAGCTGGTTTAGGTTTAGATTTGCCAATCCTCCTCCTAACCTTCTGCTGAACGAGGGGACATTTGTGACGACTGGTGAAGAGATAATCATCTCCCTCTTCCTCCTGTTCCTCTCCCTCAACATCCTCCTCCTCTACCACTTCCTGATCTGCTCTCAGTATGAGAGATTCAGCTTTCTGTTGGGTGCAGAGGAAAAAGGTTTTTATTACACCCTGGGTGTGCCATAACACACACAGTTATAGGAACTTTGCATTTTTAAAAAGAGGAACGAGTGAGAGACACAGGCGCTCACATGTCTGGATGGAGAGACGTTCCATTCACCTCCAGGGAGGTCTGACGTCATTTCCCCATGCGGGATCATCCGACAGGCAGCCAGTCTGAGTCTGACCTGCCTCATGCCTTCACTAGACTGGAAAACCATGGACAGAAATAATCCTCCAGATTAATCACTATCACATTATTCTATCACTCACACAAGGAAACAATGCATCATTCAGCCAAAAAACAAACAGACACTGCAGAGTTTCGCACTACGTACTGAAGAAAACCACAAAGGGCCGACCAGAAGATAGAAGTCTGTCTAGGTCCCTGTGCAGATGCTGATGCTCCACAGTCAACATAAGAGCCTCACAAATACCGTATTTTTGAGGCTGATACCAATATTTATATCGAAAGATTAAAAAAATCTGATGGCAATAAATCAGCCAATATTCATTTTAACATCCCCACATAAAATAATCAAGCATTTTTGTAAGATCTTAGTTATTAAAGACCAAGATGTGTACTGAGCGGGACATTTTACAGTTGAAATACTCATCTGTGCTCTCTGGTGGACAAACAGTTTCTGAAGTATCTCAATTATATCTCATCCTGCCATTTGTGATGGTTGAACATGTCTCTCTGAAACCATGGGCATTAATCCACTGCTATAACAGCCTCCACTCTTCTGGTTTCAGTCTTTAAACAATATTTTTTAACCTAGCGGCAGGGATCTGTTCCCATTCAGCCACAAGAGCATTACTGAGGTCAGAGAGTGATGTTGGGTGATGAGGTCCGGTTCACAATCGGTGTTCCAGTTCATCCCAAAGGTGTTGGACGGGGTTTCACACTTTGGGCTTTCCCCAAATTGTTGCCACAAAGGTTGAACTTTCCTTTCATTGGGATACAGCAACTTTGCTCAAAGTATAAACAGCCCCAGACCAAAAGTACACAAAAGTAAGTGTCCATGTACTTTTGGCCATTTAGCTTATATTGACTTCAGCCATATTGTTCATCTCTATTTCAAAATAACTTTCCAATGTGAATATGTGGGGAACACCAGTTAATTACAATTACAATCAGTGAAATAAAAGAAAGTAATATTATTATTTGCTAAAACTTAAATTATTTAATTATAATCTGGGGGGGAAATGCTATACAATACCCTCTCACCTCCCGAGAGCTCCTCTGTTGTGCAGCACCTCCCGCAGACATCAGCCTCTCACCAGCTGACTTGTGATGGGTCCAGACCTGATCCTGCCGTTGTGGGATTCTCCTTTCAGGTTTCACCTGGACATAAACACACAGTTTTACAATGAGGAGGTCAATCAGGCAGAGACAAGAGCACAAAACGATTAGTCGATTAATTGATTAGTCCGTTGATCGACAGAAAAATCATCAACAATAATTTTCAATGTGAAGATTTGCTCCTTTTCTCTGTTTTACATCATTATAAATTGAATATCTTTATGTTTGGACTGTTAGTTGGATAAAGCAATTTAAAGAAATGTAAAATAGTGATGGCATTTTCACTATCTTCAGACACTTAATAGACTAAATGTTAAATCAATTAATTCAACATTGAAAATACTCGAATGTGTGTGAAAACAAAGCCATTAAGAGCTAATTTTACTCAAGACAGCCCTCTCCCCTGATCGCTTTTTTGAAATTAATACTATCTCATTAATAATAATAAAATTATGTTACCTTTACCATTGGGTCTGCCTGAGGCTGCTGTCTCTTCTTGCTGACTTGAGCCTGCTGTGCCACACGATGGCGTACTTCATCTTGAAATCGTCGAAGGCTCTCTTCATTCTCCCTCCTCTTTTCTGCCTGGACCTCCTCAGTTAGCAAAGCGAGAGCCTAAAAACCAAGACATTGGAAAATTGTTGGGTCAGGACTCTAAATTCATGCGACTTTACAGTATCAGCCCCTCCATCCTGCCTGCATTTTCACCTGCAACACATTACTTGTGTTTGGGCTCTCACAGACCCTGGTTGTAAAACGTGGAACATGGATTTTCATCTGCTCTATATCTGCGATTAGATCTGCAACAACTAAATATCTTTGGGTTTGGGACTTTTGGTCAAACAAGTAAGCAATATGAATATGTCAAATTGGGCTTTTGGAAATTGTGGTGGGCATTTCTTAAAATATATTTTTTGACAGTTTTTGGATCAAATGAATAATAGATTAATCAAGAAAGTATTTAACAGATTAATCAATAATGAAAATAACCAGTTGAAATTCTGTTGTTGGAGTTTTATAACATTTTTATTAAAAGAGGTCTAACAGGGAGTTAGACCTCAGTGTCACCATTACGTAGTCTGTCCACCAGAGAGCAAACGTTTATTTTTACATTGTAAAATTCCCCAATTAGTATATGCCTTGGTCACAATTCTTCAGAAAAACAAAAACAAATATATCAAGATTGATTGTTTATGTTATGTTATTATTTTTTTTATTAATATCGGCCGATGTCTATCATTATCTGATTTTTCTAACTTCTGAATATCAATATCAGTATCGGCCTCAAAAGTCCAGTATCAGCTGAGCTATAATATATTTCTTTGTTCGTGAATTACTTTTTAGCAAACAAAAGGAATGTGTATTTGTTCATGCAACACTAAACATTTCTTTATTTTTGGTGCATTAACAATGCTTTATTGTCATTACCACATTTTGTCACCTTGTCACCTAGTTTGTAGGCAAAGGGAAGGAGTGCCACTTCACTACTTTTCTACATATTGGGTTTCAATAAAATAAAATAAAATAAATAAGTTATATATTTGAAAGGGAAAAAAAGGTTGATTTTGAGGTTATTACTTTTACACATACAGCACTGGGGTCTACGGCACCCCAAACAAAGAGGAAGAAAAGCCCATGTCGACAAAACACAAGGGTTAACGCTAAACTTCCTGCAAAACTCATCGCGTCCTAAAACCTGCAGGCCGCCTGGTCACCACCACCACCGTCACCACCACCATCGTCACCACCATCACCATCATCACCACCATCGTCACCACCATCATCACCACCACCACCGTCGTCACCACCATCACCACCACCGTCATCATCATCATCACCGTCGTCATCACCATCACCACCACCGTCGTCACCACCATCACCACCACCGTCATCACCACCATCATCACCACCATCGTCGTCACCACCATCACCGTCGTCACCATCATCACCACCACCATCGTCGTCGTCACCACCACCACCGTCATCACCATCACCGTCACCACCATCACCACCACCACCGTCGTCACTACCATCACACCATCACCATCGTCGTCGTCACCACCATCACCATCGTCGTCGTCACCACCACCACCGTCGTCACTACCACCACTGTCACCGTCATCACCATCGTCACCACCACCACCATCATCACCACCATCACCACCACCACCGTCGTCACCACCACCATCACCACCACCATCGTCGTCACCACCACCACCACCACCACCACCACCGTCGTCACCACCGTCACCGTCACCACCGTCACCGTCACCATCACCACCACCAACGGTCTCTCGGGAGCCTGGCAACGGAGTTAAAGCTCGCCTAATAGCTCTATAGTTAAACTCAAACTCACAGACGGGTGCTCCGGGAAGTCTTGCCCGCCCTCCACCCAGGCTCCCACCGCCACCACCGCCTGGTTCCTCTCGGCCAGCGCCTTGTTGTGCTCCTTGCTCCGGCCGACTGAAGCTTCGCGCCTCCCGTCTGTCGAAGGCCGAACCCGGCCGGTGCTCATAGCGTTAGCCTCGTTAGCCAGGCTCACGTTGAGGTGACGCTAACTCACTGCTTAAGGTGTCTTCTCGGTATCCAGTTGGTGTACGTTGACGTAGCGTAATAGCGGTTTTATCAGCTGTATTATTCAAGATATTCGCTGACCAGAAGAACAGGAAAACAAAGAAAATCCATCCCTGTAACTTCTGTCTCGGCGCAGCAAACAGCGACAGGTTTGTTTGAGTTTCGCTCACTTAATCTTCGTTTAGTTTCCGGTGTTTGCCGAACAGCTCGCTGGCGCATTACTGCCCCCACCTGGTCAGGAGGAGACACTGTGAACATGCATTACACCCCAAACATGAAGAAAGGGAGGGATTGAAATCAACTAATCCATCCATCCTTCAGTTTAAAAATCATACTGAATGTTATTTATAATGATTAAATATTGCTCACAACAGCAGGAGGCTTCACTAATCCCAATCACACCAGCTCCCGTCATAAGCAGCAGGCAGTTTAACGAGCAAAGAGTAGAGTTCAGACTTGGGGTCTCCTACAGAGCACAGCCAAAATTCAGATTTATTTTATGTCTTGTTATTTCTTTCTATTTTCGGTAGTCTTTCTTATGTCTGGTCTTCAGTTTGGTCAGTCTGTCGGCACTGTAAATAAGCTGTCCTGGACAGTTTTGACTGAATACCTGAGCTGTTTGGTCAACCTTACACAGTGGCAATGCAAACCTGTCATAACTACTAGTGAAGACTCAAACAATGGCTAAAACCCCCCAGAGTCAGCTCAACGGTGTAAGACAACTTGTTGCATTCTCTCAGGCTCTGACCCGTTTCTGCAAACTCTTCAAAGTCACATTGCATTGTTTCAGCTTTACTGTCCTACTTTGGATTCACTGTTGCCACAATACCATCAATGTATGCACAGCTGACTGGAGATCAGTGGGCGCAGGAACATGAACACATACTAAAAGATGCATGTGTAATGATAAAAGGCTTTCTATTCTTATGCTAAACAGAGGCAGGATCTTCTGAATGTGGGTCATTCTAAAAGGCTTAATGTGACAAGAGATTATAATGCGGAGGAAACTTAATTTCATATTTAGAGTTTTTCTGTACAAGACTAAGAGCCTGGGGATGCCATTAGTTTTGCAGGTATTTGGTCTTAAACCAAAGCAAGTTTTGAGCTGCTGGTGGCGCTAAATGAAAAGTCAGGGGATCGTCAAAGTTGATACAAGTCATCCTGAGGGGACCAAGAGAATTTGTACTGAATTTCATAGCAATGCATCCAATATTTGACATTTCACTCTGAACCAAAGTGGTGCACCGACTGACTTGACGTTGCCACCGGTAGAAAAAAAAAAAACATGCATCTTTAATTCAGGAATCAGGGGGATGTAAACACGTGATGCAATATGAACTTCAAGTCATTACAAAATCTGTAGCTTTTATTTCTTTGCCTTGAACTTTTTTCACATGAAGACTTTTAGTATCTCTGTCTGCGTCTCCTTCCATTAACTCACCTGACAACGTGCTCACCTTGTCAGTAAGTTTCAAAGGAAACATCTACGTTGGGAAGAGAGGGGAGAGATTTACAGAGGCATTTATGATGCAGGCACACTGTAGTTCCCTCTCAGTATTCACTTGATTCATACATAAATTCGTAAATCATATATTAGAACAGTAAAATGGTACATGCCAATTATAATTCCCCTCTCTTTGGAAACTAAAGGGAATCATTATTTATGGACATACAACCATATAAATGAGGTAAATCATTTAATGACTGACATTCAGACAAAGGCTTTCTTTACTTACATTCTTTATTAAAAATGACAGTATTTTACCACAGGAAAATAGAATTAAATTGCACTGCGCAGTGTGCAACACAGCCACTTTCAGATGTAAAGATTACTCTGAATGTTGGTGGTTCTGACAAACTTGCGGAGGACGTCTGTGCTCGGAGACGGGTCCAACTGAGGAGAGAGACAGAAAAGCAGGAGATTCAAATGTTAAAAATGTGGCAAACAGGGAAACACTTCAGATGCGTTTTTAGTAGTGATTTAATAAGCCATCGTTCACGTCACTGTCGCCATGTTTAGAGACGTTCAAAAACTCAAATGGACTTCTGAGAGGTCGAGTGAACTATGATGTAGAGGCAAGCATCAGTTGATATTAACACATTTTTTTACATTGTGTTTTTGTATTTTAAACCCCTCTAACTTTGTGCAATATAAACATTTATTTTGATCTTATTGAAGACACAGATGAACTCATCTGATGATCATATATTGGAATAATTCGCTGAAAACGCAGACTCCTCGTTGACATTAACTGATACATGAGATGAAGTAACTGCAATGCACAGGCAGAAAGGAAAATGGCTGTTTCACAATTCATCATCCAATAGTATTTGTGGTCTGCAAGACCGTTCCATTTGAAATGTTTCGCTCCCTTCGGACCCTGACCCCTCGCTCATTAACTGCCCACTTGCAACTCGTATGGCGAAGCATCAAGTGCCGAGGGCAAGTTAAGCAGGGCTTAGGAGTGGGAGGAGCTATTTTGGTTGTGGATGTTACATGACTCGCAGCTGGAGAACTTCTACAGCTCATATCGCCATGAAACTCTCCCCGTTAAATCATCAGTACGAAAGATTCACACCTTAGAAAATATGTGGTTCTTTGACAAAAAGTCGAAGGTACCCGTCCGTCCACATAAAAACTTTGGGGGAGGAGTTCGACTATGACTCAAGGCACATTTCTGAAAAAAACATCCAATCACAGAGCATAAAAGTCTGTGACGTTACATTGTTGAGAAAGCTGAAAACACAAACTGCAGCCTAAAGTAATTTACTCTGGGTTAATTTAGGAAGAATTCAGCAACTATAGTACCATATTTTGTGAACAAATTTAACAACAAAGCGTTTTGAATTTGCTACAGCTATTATTTGCGCCCGCAACTGGCTTCTTCACCATGGCAACAGTGGCAGAGAAGGTATTTTAGTATTTAGAGATGTCCAGTATACCAAAATGATGAACAAAACTGAAATCATTAAAGCCAGTCGTCATAACATAAACCTATATGATCCTTCCATTATCCGGGAGAGTGCCGTGTTTCTATGTTTAGTAACACTGAGGATATCATTTAATGGCAATACAGAATGGGTGAAAACACTCCAACTCTTTTCCCATCAGCAGACAAAACCCGCAGTGACATCATCGACAGGAATGCAGCGAGAACTCAGGTTCCTCTTTCCGACTGCTCTGACCTTTCGAAAAAACCCTCGGATATAAAAAGAAAAGTAGCTCACCTGTATGGACTTGCCAAGCTTGGTTAGTGCAGGCTTGTAGGTCTCCATGGTGACAGAGTCGGGGCCGATGACATCACTGTAACACTGGTAAACAACAGTGGCGATGCGGTGGACCTCGCAGTGGTTCAGTACTGATGAAACAGCACAAAGAAGGAGGTTCAGAATCGATGAAGAGCGGACAGTTTGACATGAGGCGTGAAACAGGCTCAACTTCTTCATCCTAGTGATACATCTGTTTGTTTGGACTTTCAGTGTCTTTAAGTGCACTAGCACCAAAACGACCAAATCAGGATGCAACACTGTGTGCGCTCAAGTGGCTGGAGAGGAGCCTAATGGCACTACATTTCATTCAGTTGGCAGAAGCTTTTGTCCAAAGCGACCTACAGTTACTCTCCACATACACACATCAGGAGCAGTTTGGGGTTTTGTGTCTCGCTCAAGGACACAGGAAAAATAGGGAATCAAACCCGGTTACAGCTGGGTTTATAGTCAACACAAGGGGTTAATGGGAGTCCCTTATATCATGCTTTAATATCTTAACATCCAGGTAACATTATTTTGCTTTGTCTCATTACTGAATAGAAAACTACTGTCATGCAATCGCAGTGTTTTGGCTCATTAATTTATAGAAAGCAGTGATCACAGTGAAAAGCAGGTCTGCAGTGTAATGTCTTTGCCAGATGTCTGCAGTGTGCAAAATTAACTTTTTTGTCCATCAGCCAAATGGCTAGTGAATGTTCAAATTTTCTCTCAATAGATTACCATTGTTCTTTTGGCTGGTGAGCGAAGATAATCTACCAGCCGCTTGCATATTTTACCAGCATTTGGCTGGTGGCTGGTGCTTATTTTGTGCCCTGTGTGTTAGTGCAAAGAATTCAATGTGCTTTACAGGGTAATAAAAATACAACAACTAGATAAAATGATTTACAATATAAAAGTGCAAAAATACATGCAAGTGATACAAGAGATACATGATTTAAAAGTGAACAAGTACAGTTTAAAGGGAGTGAAAAGAAAAAGATAAAAAATACTCCCACATTTAGATGCACAGTTAAATTAACTTGAAAACTATTTAAAATAATAATAATAATTTAAAAGCTAAGTTAAGAAGATGTGTTTTTAGCCATTACTGGGTAGAGTAGGCAGTGTAAAATACGAAAGTGTTGAGTTACAGAAGAAAAGAAGACGACTACTGAGTCTTCCTTCAACATGCTTCATGCTGTCTTCACTATCAACAATCTCTACCGGCATCAGAAACTTGACGGAGGAAACACATGCAGCCCACGCTGACCAATCACTTAAGGGCCACACGTGGTGTCAGGGACTTGGAAAAAAGGCAACGATGCACCGAATTTACGAGGCTCAGTAATCCAACGTCACCTTTGTATTGTTTTTTTGTTGTTGGTTGTTTTGTGGTTAAAACATCAAAATGTTGCTTTGAGCTTACCTTAAAGCTGTGAAGCAGTCTGTTCGGTCAGTCTGTGAAGCTAACGTTAGCTTAAGCAGCTCCAGGGCAGAGCTGTCAACAGTCGTCAGTCTGATATCAAACACTGTCAGAGGCGAGTACCCGAGGTTTGTCATTATTACTAAACTACGTAGCTGTTCATTGAATATAAACACCACTCTCGAATGTCATGAGTCAATTTTGATATTATTGAGTTATGTCAGGTGCTAATGTAACATGTAATTAAATGTGGTATGTTTACTTAGTTGACTTTTCCCTTTTCCCTAAAAATGAACCCTGAGAGACCAGAAAGAACAAGCAGCTGCATTATTTTATCCCTATAAAAAGTTAAAATAAAGGTCGAGCTGGAGGAGGTGGAGCACAGAGTTTCAAGAGACGTGGAAATTTTTTTTTCTTTCCTGGGTTTAATGTGAATGCTTCCTGTCTCATTTTCAAGGAGAAAGCTGCCATTCTCCAAATCTCAAGAGGGATTACTCTACTGAACGTGCAGAGCCGCAGTGTGACAGACGAGGGAAAGGAGAAGGAAAGTGTCTATAGTTCTTCTGTGTTTGCATATGTGAGAGAGGCCAGTGCTGATGTGGTAATGTGAGTTTGAGACACCTGGATTAGAGAAGCTCTGAGTAACAACAGTATTACCTGCAGCTGGAAGTCCAGTAACTATGTTGGGCTGCTCCAGTGACTGGCAGACGGGCTGACCACCGAAAGCCCCGGTGTGCAGAGAGCGCAGGAAGGGAGCGGAGCTACAGCACAGATAGTCTGCTGTCTTGTACTCAGCCACAGAGCTATCCGACAGCACAGTCACATTCAGCTCTCTGTGCTGCAGACAGTCAAAAACCTACAAGAGACAGAGAAACACTCAGTCAGCCCAACACAACCTTGCCTTCACCATGTTGACCCCCCTGAAAAATACCTGCATGTTTGACTTTGTTCATTGTAATCTAACTTTGTGGTAAACAATACCTGAAATGGGCTAGTAACAAATAACTACTGTATTTCCTGCATTCTTCATGGTATTGATTAAACAAGGTGCTGGAAACATTTCTTAAAGATTCTGGTCCATGTTGACATAATAGCACCACAAAGTTGCAGCAGATTTGTCGACTTCATGCTGCGAATCTCCCGTTTTACCACATGCCAAAGGGGCTCTGTTGGATTGAGATCTAGTGACTGTGGAGGCTGTAGAAGTACATCAAACTCATTGTCATGTCAGCTTGAGATGAGTTGTGAGAATGTGCTTTGTGACATGGCACGTTATCCTGCTGGAAGTAGCCATTAGAAGGTGTGTAGACCGTGGCCATAAAGGGATGCACATGTTCAGCAACAATACTCAGGTAGGCTGTGACATCTAAACCATGCTCAACTGGTATTAAGGGGTCTAATGTGTGCCAAAAATGATTCCCCACACCATTACACCACCGCCAGCAGCCTGAACCTTTGACACAAGGCAGGGTGGACCCATGGATTCATGTTTACACCAAATTCTGACTCTAACGTCTGCATTTGGCAGCAGAAATCGAGATTTGTCTGGTCTCTCTCATTAACAAGGCGTTTTTCCACCACAGAAGTGCCGCTCACTGGATGTTTTCCCCACCATTCTCTCTAAACTCTAGAGACTGCTGGTCTCGTCCAACCACCGCGTCTCATTCCAAAGTCAAAGTCACTTAGATCACATTTCTTCCAGACTCTGATGTTTGGTCTGCAACAACTGAACCTCCCGACCATGTCTGCATGCTTTCATGCATTGAGTTACGTACCTTTTCTGTCCACTGAAAAAGCTGGTCTTCTGAAATGTAGCAAGTCACCTGGCATATCAAAACCTTCAGTGAAAGGAATGCAAGAGACATTTTATGCAACACTTGTGGATTAAAGACACATTTATATTTGTCTGAAACATACAAGTGTAACACAAACGCAGGAAGGACTAATAATACTGATGGATGACAAATTAAAAGGAAAAACCAACACGGAGCTTTTTTTTTCTGCACTACGACCAGCTCAACCATCGCTGAACAGTTTGCTCTTTTCCTGACCTGGAGATTCTCTTTGCCTGTCTGTGTGGTATTTTCATGCGCAGCCCACCGTGCAAAGGCAGGAGAGACAAAAAGAGGTGGGAATTTCTTTCAAATGAGGTGGTGCAAAGAGAGGTGTTGTATTTTGAAATTGGGTGTGGTTGTGCTGAGGACAGACTATGGAATAATGCTTAAAATGTAAATGAAATATTCATTAAACACTCTACAACCAGCGGGGCATCCTGGTGGGTAAGACACAACATTCAAGGGCTGCAACCAATGATTATTTTCATAATCAATTAATCAGCAAAATTATTGTCTGTATTAATTTTTTTCTCTATATAACATCAGTGAAAAATGCCCATCACAATATCCTAGAGCACAACGTGACGTCTTCAGATGTCTTGTTTAACAGTCCAACCCCAAAAATATTCCATTTACTATGATGTTTCAAAAGAAAAGCAACAAATTCTTACATATTTGCTTGATTCAAAATGATTAATCGATTATCAAAATAGTTGCTGATTAATTTTCTTTCGATCAACTAATCAATTAATCAAATCAACTAATCATTGCAGCTCTAAATACCATACACACTCCCCCTTCGTGTCTGGCCAGGGACCTCTGTTGCATGTCATTCCCCCTTCATTTTCAGTCACCTCTCTACAGTTAAAAATGCCCGAAAAACACTTAGAAAAACACACTCTCCAACAACCTACAGATGCATTTAAATCAGCATTCAAAATGAAGGTTGTAATAACAGGAATTTTAGTAAATCAGTGATCTATAAATTAATGTGTGATTATTACAGCATCTGTTGTCCACAGCTGCTTTATACTCTATGAAAGTCTCCTCCTTCACGTGATTAAATTATGATTTATTATTATAAAGACTACGGTCTTGACGTGCTCTATATGAAAAGTGCCCTGATATAACTTCTGTTATGATTTGGCACTATATAAATAAAAGTGAACTGAATTGAATAAATCCCTGCAGCCATCTGAAGGCGGCAGGACAGAAATGGGTGATAAATCTGAAGCTTCCTCAGCGGTGCACTGCTATCACGCACAGCCGTTCACCATGTTTATCTTGATTAAATCACGTGCAAACGACACCAGGCTGATAGAAAGTAACCACACACACACACACACACACACAGCTTGGTTATAACTCTGTATTCTGACAGTTTATGAAAGAGACGCCGGATTAGCAGGGCTCATTAATCCTGTGTGTCGTGGCCTACTTTCCAACTTCTGCAGCAGAAGTGGGGTTTTATGTTTTATTCTTGAAATGCGTTATGGTGCAAACGCTGCTGTATCAGATCAATTACGATATGATGCGAGATACGGTAGAATTGAGACTAAACTATTATTGTTTCTATGATTCATTTCTATTGTCATTTGAAGCAACTGCGTTCCTTATATTTCTCCAATTTATTCAGGTTTTTCCTTTAATCCGTCACCTGCTTGTAGCTTGACAATGAAGTGAGCACAGTCATTATAATGTGCTCTTAATATATAAGAGTAAACATCTCAAAGAGCACTTTAAATATAAGATCAGGAGCAAACTCATTAAACTGAATTGTAGAGTTGAACGCTCAGTTGCTTTCTGTGGCATTACTCAAACAGCAGAGCTGCTCTCGGGTATTTTGCTCAGTGTGTCACTCACTGACGGGTTGTCCTTGTGTCTGTAGAAAACACATGCTGACTCCTCGCTGCTTTGCCCAGTTACAGCCCGGCTCCTCTCGTTCCACACGGATGCATGTCCCACTGCGTCCCAGCTTGCGGAGGTGAGAACGTACACTGACAGAAACCCTGTGAAGACAGATCCCCTGAGGATTCAACAACAGTTCACATGTGACAGGAGTTTATATAATTAATGAATTACTGTTTGCAGTGTCCGACAGACGATCATATATTTTCTGTGAGGACACAGACAGACCTATATTAAAATAATAGTCCTTTTCCTCAAAGCGAGGAAGTTGGTAGAAGTGTAACAACTATCAATTAAAGCTGAAACAATTACTAAATTAATGATTAATCTATTAGTCAATTAACAGAAAATTAATTGTCAACTATTTTGGTAATCGATTAATCGTTTAAGTAATTTTTTTCTAACAAAAATACCAAACATTCATTGGTTTCAACTTCTTAACTTTGAGGATTTTCTGTATTCCTTTGCTGTATGTGACGGTAAACTGAACATGTTTGGGTTTTAAACTGCGATTTGAAGACATCATCTTGTGCTTTACCAAATTGTGATGGACAATTTCTGATATCTTATAGACAAAACGATCAATCGATTAATTGAGAAAATAATCAGCAGGTGAGTCAATAATGAAAATAATCTGTAGTTGTAGCCCTACTATCATTAATGGCTGGCTGCATTACATTTACATTTGCTGATTTGTGTTCATTCCCAATCAAAGTATTTGCTCATTAATGAGCTTATTTTCTTTAAAAGCCGATATATATTCCAAACATTCTTGGAAATCTGTGTTATTGCAGAGCTAACGTCGTTCCAATTTCCTCACAGAGATCATTAAAGTTTCATCTGATCTGTAATAATATTGGGTGTGCTGTTAGACGGACTCATCGCAGGTAAAGCAGCACACAAGAGAGTTGTGATTCTGGATGCTGCTGGCAGCCACTTACTGGCAGCGTTGTGTCCCACAGCGAGGACGAAGTCTGAACACTGCAACTTGTTTCCAGACGTCAGCGACTCTGAGACTTCAGGGCTCCAGTGCAGATGAACGTCCCTGATGAAGAGCGATGCGGGTTAGAGAAGGACGAACAGTTTTGAAACACTGTTCAACTAAACATTTTTTTAAGTTTTTATTGAATTCCACCTGGGATGCAGGACAGAAAAGCAGCAACACGACCAGTACGGAGGGGGGGAAGTAACCACCATTACTTCATGTATTTACATTTTCATGGGTTTTCCTCATACTTTATTATCAACAAAACCTTTCTTCAGTCATGGCCACAACACCCACAACACCCTCCCCTAACAAGCGCCGCGCATTTGCTCAAGTGCTAAACTTAGGAGCAATTCTGAGCTCGCTTGAGTATTTTAATTTTATTCTACTTCATGCTGTGCAGCAGCTGGTGCGTGGTAATTCAGCTGTAACTTTGTTGTACAATATCAACTGCCACGATGACGGCCCTGAAGTGAAACATCTCACTTTGTTACGCTGTCTAGATAAGGTCGTTGGCTCTGAGATCATTGATCCGGTGATTAGTTTAACTTGCATTTTGCCTTTCAGGGGAGGCGTTGATTCCACTTCATGGTCATCTTGGAGCATTTAGCTTGTGGTGCTGTTGAGCCGTACCGTATTACACACAGAGAGGTATTTCTGCTTTTCTGCCCCCCCTCGTTGATATGAACGGGGTGGACAAAATAATAGAAACACCCGTCACTATAACGCAGCACAGTCCAACAGCACCACAATTATCATAAAGCTGAACCAACACCTGTTTCAACAAAAACTAAACATTATAACCTTCATTAGGTAGAAGTTACGGCTGGACTGCTGCATTAGTTTTAGCAAGGTGGACCTAATAAACTGATTATCAGAAGTTATAGCTGTTCACAAACGTTAATAAACAGTAATAAATGTCTTTATATCTACTTAGAAACGACATTATAGCGCAACAGTGTGTTATACGAAAAAAAAAGAGAATTGCAAGGATGAGGGAAACATACAATTAAACGTTTAAAAAGTAGTTTCACTGTCTAACGTTACTTCATCTAATATTCACACGCTAATCACTTCCTGCTGCGTCCATGCTAGCTGGCTAACGTTATTCACCTCTTTTCCTCCAGCTCTCTGCGGATTTGTTCGTCTTCCTCGTTTTCACCGAGGTCGTCGTCATCCTCCTCCACGGCCCGGGAATACACCGATAAAACCTCGCCGAAAAACGTCGCCATGATCACTAGGTTTTCGGAGAAAAGCGAAAGTTTGGCTAGCGATTCAGGCTCAGACCCGCGGCCGCGATAACACACCGGCCACTTCCGCCGGCAGCAACGCCCCTTCAAAATAAAAGCCGCAAACTCGGAATCCTTCAAAATAAAAATGTCTTTTTGACAAACTAAAACCAAGACGAGAAAAGATAAGACTTAATTACGTATGTCGAAAAAAGAGAGATATCACATTAAAAAGCTGTTTACATTATATACATTACAACACCTTAAACTAGGCTATATAAATGAATTGTGCAAATATTGAATATTTGTGCAATGTATGAGTCCAGTAATGCAAGTCTGAAATCCTAATTGAAATACAATATACATGCAAATAAAGGTGTTTTATATACACAAAATAGAGGTATATGTATATATATTATATTTCTTGAGATGCACCTTGTAAATATGCTTCAGTTAAATCAAAAGTGCCATATGACTTATGGCTTAATCATATTGGCCCTATTATCCCTATTGTGATTAAAGCTGCAGTCTTTTTTAGTGTGAAATTCCGTCTTTGTGTTTCGTTCTATATAGAGTCTAAGTTTAACCCACTTAATTTCACTTACTCGGACTGCTGAAGCCTCATATTAACTTCAGCTAAACTGTAGGTTTTGTCACTTGAATCACATTAGGAGGGGATCTTTTCATTGGTGAACCTTTCCTATAAGCATAATGTTTGCTGTGATAGAAATCCCAATAGATAAGATCTGACTAAATATTTCAAATGTACAGAAATACCTTCAATTGAGCAGTTCAAGAAACACACACAGAGACGTGCAACACCAGTCGCTCCCCACAATACCTGTGGGAAGCTCAAAGCCTTCTGCATGCATGAGTATTGCCTGTCTAACAAATTTCTGCCTGAGCTGTTCACTTAAATCAATGAATGATTCAAGGCCATATCTCTCCAGTGGATTCACATGGTGTGTGGTTATACAATGCATAGGGGCTTGAATATGACTAACAATTAGCGTAGGAATGCTTGATGTGCTATCTTTGGCCCTTGTGCCAGTCATGGGTAAACTTGACATACACCACATGACTCCACCAGCTTCTTAGCAGTAATACATAATTAACATGACTGGAAGACAGCAGGAAAACACAACCGTTAAAGGATGCTGGCAGGTCATCTCCAGTTGTATAGCTGGCTGGAAACATAAGCCAAGTCATGTTAGGGCAGATTGGCCTCACGTTGACTGCAATACATCCATTCTTTCCATTGTGTTGTATAATTCATGTTCCTGTAAGCTGTGCCCCAGGAGATGAGGAACAAACAGAAATGTGATGACATCAGCACGGCCATAAAAATACTTCATTGTCACCAGAAAATGTCTAGTGTTGGAAAGACAAATTGGATTGCAGGGCAAAGCCTGGAGTAGAATAGAGAGTGAGCTCTGCTGCCAGTGCAGTGCAATAATGTCGCAGGAGGCCATAAAGTAGCAGCAGAAAGGTTTTCCTGTCACAAAATGGAGCAACATGCTAGGAGGAAGCTTCAGGCTGGTGTTAATATAATTGATAGTAGAGGGAGTTAGGTGGAGGAGAGGAAGAGTGGAAGGGATGTTCTGCGGCCTAACAAACAATAAAGCCTCCAGGCTCAAGACAACAGCAGAGGAATGTCAACAACAGGACAAGCAGGGGATGTCGCCGTATTACTGACCATTAAAAAGTGGGAACAGGACAGTCAGAGGACAAAAACATCCAGAATGAGCCTGTCTGGGCAGAGCCTGAGGATGGTGAGAGTCACTTACTCCATCTGTCTGTCTGTCTGTCTGTCTGTCTGACTGTCTGTCCTACACTTGGGTCAAGAGCACCGGATCCGTCCTACTGGCCAGACTGCCGTGCTGGTTGGCAGGGACGTGCACAGACGTTTTAATGGGCAGTGGTTCAATTACAAAAAGGCAGTCCCCCCCGCCCTTCTCCACCTCCACCTCTCATATTATTTATTCCAACACACACACATTCTGTCTGTTAAATCATGTGTACAACTTCAGTTTCACGCAATGTTTTAAAATTTGAGCACATGGATCATTTGTTCATGTGCACAAATTTGTTAGTGTTTCTCCATGACACCTGCCATGCCCTGTAGAAAAGAGATGGATATTGATATGTAAATAGATCTTTTGTGGACATATGCCAAGATATAGCAGAACTAACTACTAATGCAAGGATACACAGGACTTTAACTTTAGTCTTTAAGCTTAGCTAATAACAATTAGCACATTATGATCTCTGAGCCTTTCTGTTCCAATGAAATCTGTAACACTTGAAAATAACGAACACAAAATCCTAGTAGTTACCAAGTGAATCGGGAACGATCTGATAATTAATAAATTGCTAAATGGATGTATTGCAAAAATACACAGAGGTTTGGTGGTGGTTGAGCTTCAGTGAGGGAACTTAAGCCAAAGAGGCAAAGAGGCACGCCCCTGACATGGTCCCAAGAGGAGGATTGTTAATTATACTGGTGACCCCCCTGACCTTTCCACCAGTGCCACGATTTGCCCAAATCCAAAATATCAATATCGAACTGTTAGTTTAGATTTACTGAGCAAAGTCCACTACAGCAAGATTATTCGCGTGGGGAGTAATGAACACTACAACCTCTAGGGGACTGTTCTAGGGGAATTAAATCTAAAAACTGTTACCCCCGATATAAACTAGAGGGGGAATTTTAAAAATGCTTCATGAGACCTTTGAGTGTTCATCATTCCACTGTTTATTTCCACATTTATAGTCGTCACAGGGGGATGGAGCCTCTCACACACACATTCATGCCCATGCACCCACTCCATCAGACCACCTACTCACACTCATATTCACTCACAGGGGTAATTTAAAGTGTTCGCTCCAGCTGAGCTGCATGTCGGTGGATTGTGGGAGGAAAGTGAAGCGCCTGGAGGAATCTCACGCAGACACACAGATGACACGCAAACCCCACACAGAGGGGATCAGTTGCTTAGGAACAGAATTGTTCATCAACTGGGGGTGATCATTTCTGAGCAAGGTGTGGGATCAATCATATGAATTTGTGTGTAAATGCTAGCAGGGCTCTGATAATGCCTTGAGGTGGGTGGAAAAGGTGAACTGATGATGCACCATCCACCAGCTGAAGAAAAGATCGATATAACGACACCAGTGAGCAAACTGTGAAGCAAGGGATGTTTATAGAAATATGAGGTTTTATATAGACAAGCCTACTGCCTGAGTTTAATGTTTTTCAGTTGGAAACAGTGGAAATTCACCCTTTAATGACCTGTTTGGTAGAGCACATTTTGAGCTATCATATCTTATTGAAAATTTAGTGCTTAAAAAGAGGTACTGCACACTAAAACATGTTTTTTGAGTTGTAAACTAAATGATATGACGATAAATTATATGATTTCTTACCAAATTTATAAAAATCGCCATTTCATGGGTTGAAAATTACAGACGCCGAGAACGGACGTGCTTGCAATTATTTTTTTAAATGCTTTTATCTCGAGATCATGAGTTAATTATTTTGTTAGCTTGAGAAAATGAGATAATCAACCCGTTATCACAAGAAAACAAAAGGTTGTTTCCTCTTGTTACCCTACTCATAATATTAATCAGAGATCAGGAGTGCCATGACAGCATGCATGGATGACGTCTTGACAACTGTAGCAACTGATTTAAGCTGAAAATGTCAGATCAAGGAGTAGTACCCATTATTGATCATAGCATCAGACTCTACTTTAGTCAAGGTCTAAGACAGGCAGAAATTGCAGTGTGTCTTTCTGTTAGAGATAACATTCAGGTCAGTCGTTGTCATTCTCATTTCAGGAGAAGACTACGAGATAAATTAACCCATTATCACGAGAAAACAAGCTAATGAAATAATTAACTGGTAATCTCGAGATAACACCATTAAAAAAAAAAATAATTGCAAGCACGGCCGTTCTCGGCTTCCATAGAAAATGGCTCAACACGCCATCTAATGTTTTAAATCAGCCATGAACCTTGCAAGGCCAATGCTGACATAGAGTCAACCGGCTGGGACCTGTCTAAGTCATGAATGAAATTTATTTAAAAAATGTCCCCTGACCCACGCACTACGCAGCCACAGGCCACACCTCCTACAGTAGTTGCTCCCTCACTTGTTGCATTTTTAAAAAATTGCTGGGACAGAGGGTTCCAGCTGAATTTGAGGGTGTAGTTACACTTTAACTCAACCTGATTGAGCCATCTCCAGTATATTAGGCCAAAAGGTGGTTAGCGGTAGACAAATCACTCTTGGTGCAGTTTTCACTACTAATTATATAATTTATCAATCAATTTTTTTTATTGTTTAGTGTTAGAGGGATTACTGAACTAAACAGTGTCAATGAATACCCCAACAGTGTCAAAGTCTTCTGATTATAAACTGTTATCAGTGTAATAAATCTAATATTCCATATATTTGTTGAAGCTATTATACCAGCATGATTTTTTAGACTTTTATTTAGACATTTTCAATGAAAATATGGTTACTAATCAGGTCAATCCAGGGTAATACTGATAATACTGGTAATAATGATTCAACAATGATTCAACCAGCACTATAACAGTTCAGGACACTGACAAACCTCACTCTGATCACTGAATCCATCGCCCAAAAAACTGTTCTGGTGACCCACCACAGAGATGAACAGGGTTGTTTTTTTTCACTCGTCTCATTTGAAATTTTTCAAATAATGCTCTTGTCGATAAAAAGAGACGTGTAACTAAAAATCTGCTATATTTCACATTCATGGAAAAATCTATGTAGATTGTTAAAAGTGAACTTTTACTGTAAATGGAAATAAATCTCAACCAAAGGATCATAATTAAAAAACTGTGATCAGTTGAAAAAAAAAGAACATTTATGTTGTTAGGACCCAAAGGAACAAAAATAAATAAATAAATAAATACATTTCCAATGTCTTTTTATGGGTGGTATAAATTTGACAACTCTGAAAAAAGCAGCCTAAGCAGCTGTAAGAAGCTTTGCCTGTCTGCCTGCTCCCTTTTGGATTTGTTTGCCTTCAACCTTACCTGCTCTGCCTCTGCGTCTTGCTTTTGGGACCTGGAAACAATTAAAAGATTTGTCACAGACTGCTGGATGCCTGGACATATCTGCAGAGGATTGTCAGGAATGGTGTAATGCAAAAGAGGACTGAAAGTGTGATGTGCACAAGAACTAGTGTGGCAGAATGCAGAAGACAGGGTTGACTGCTATATATTTATATCTATATCTATAGCTGTATGAATTGTTAGCTGTCCTGTATGTGTATGTATTTTATATATACACATGCTTTGGCATTACATTTCTGCCAAAGTACTCTAAAGTGTATTGTTGCAGTATGTTGGAGCATTTCCGATTAATTTCTGTAACATATACTTTAAGGTAGCAGTAAAGGCGTCAGTATGCTCAAAATTAAGTCCTTGTCGGCTCATCAAACAACGTCTGAAACCCCCACACCTTTGGGGAGACAATCAGAAAAGCAACCTTTTATGTAATGACCGTCCAGGTGTGTGGAGGTGAGAAAGTAGGGAGGGTCTGAGCTTTTTCTATCAAGCTTTCTCTTTTTTTTTATTGTTCACAAGTGACACTATGAATGCTTTCAAGGAGAGACACCATTCTCCCAGGGTTGAGAATTTGTTTCATGTGGTTCATGATATTTTTGTGATGGAGAAATTAACATTTGCTTTAAGACTCAAGACGAGTTTGAAAGCTGCTGGGAAACCTGGATTGAGAATGTATCAAGTAAACCAACAGTATTACATGGATTCCCCAGGTTTCCTCATAGCTACCCTGATTATATTAGCTGTCCTGTTATTTCTTGCATAGATTACTGTATATGTTTGCATAAATATAGGTATAAGTATACAGTATTTATATATATTTGTTTCTTCTTTTTTCATCCCCTTGGGTCTAGATGGTAAACATTGGAATATGGTGGGAAAAAAACAGTTATGCTGCATTTTATATACCTGTACTGCTTTTCCAAATATTCAATAAAATAGAAAAAAATTGTGTGCGCCACTATCCCCATTTGTACATTATCATATTTTTCCTCAGGCTTGCAGCCCCATCTTCGAGCGTTGCCCTCCGGAACAACTATAAACACATTTGTCTTCACACGTGGTCGTACAAAGTAGTTTGTCTCTCTTAATGGCAAAGTATTCTTGTAGTTGGGGTTCTGTGTTGGTTGCATTAGCTATGAGCTGCTGAGGGCTGTGTGAAGAGTGTCGAAAAAGTGAACCTGGTATTGAGAAATGTGTGTGTAACCAAATAGCTGGAGAGACCCCCGACATGGAGAAGAGTTCAATCAACACCTCTCACAACAATTTAAAGGGGAGGTTCACAAGTCTATTTTAAAACAATTGTCACATGCACAGATGTATGTTGAAAGAGTTATTAGCAACTGTAATAATAATATATCCTGTCCATACTGGCTGTGAAGAGCCTCTCTTTGAGCGACTCCAATGGGGTCAAAACATGTAGCTTTTTTTTTTTAGCTAGTCATGTTTCAAGTAAAATTAGTATACATTCATTCTCTGCAGACAGGTGTCCTTGTCACCTAGTGGATAATGCAACGGCCGGGGGTTCAGTTCAGGCTGGGGACCTTTGCTGCATGTCATAACCTTCACTTTCTCACCATGTTTCCTGTCTCTACCTCCACTGTCACTATCCAATAAAGCCATTTACAAGAGGAACAAACTAGGGAGGTTGTATGTCTTCACTTAGAATGCAGAAATGTAAAATCCTCGTATAATTAATGCACACACTTTGTCACACACTCGTGCTTGGTGACAGGGTCATCATTAAGAAAGAAGAAAAATCAATTTGTGGAAGACATTTCCTCTCTGCGTGCACAGGAGCCTCATTCATTCTTTCCTCAAGCCATTTCTGTTGGTCTGTGTCTGTTAGTGTGTGTGTGTGTGTGTGTGTGTGTGTGTGTGTGTGTGTGTGTGTGTGTGCGCGCGTGCATGTGCATGAGTGCATGCATGGTAAACCGGCTTTTGTGCAATTCATTAGAAATTCTGCTGACAGAGACTTGCAGTGAGAGCAGTGGTGTGTGCACGAAAAGAATATCAAGCGGGTTGCTCCTGCCTGGAGATGGCCTGCAGCTTTAAAGATATCAGCTCCTTCATATGAAGATGCATAACGTCTCACACACACACACACACACACACACACACACACACACACACACACACACACACACACACACACTGAGTCAACAGCAGTGTGTACATCAATATATGTTTAGCATTCAGACCCACAAGTCTTTCTCATTACAGTTAATAATCCTGATTAACACAGGCTGCAGTCAGAGCACTGGAAGAGAAGAGAATAACAGATAATGTGCAGCATCATTAAGAAAAAGAAAAATGGAGTTCCTGTCATAGTTTGGGTTTATAATGAAACTGACAATGGTGGAAAGTAATTAAGCACATTTATTCAAATACTGTACTTAAGTACAATTTTGAGGTACTTGTACTTAGGATTTTAATGTTCTGCTAATTTATACTTCTATTGCACTACAATTCATAGGAAAATACTGTGCTTTTTACTCCGCTACATTTATTTAATACCTTTAGTAACTAGTTACTGATTGATGACAAAAAACATTATCAACAAATAAATTATGATGTATCATTATTGGTTAAGATAAGGTTTTATTGAGCAGTACATATTAAGGAGTATATAAAGTAATTAAAATGAGCCCCACCATTACCAGCTGCAATCAATAATTATAATTCAATAATATAATATACATTATTCTTAAATGGGCCATGCATGGTGATTTGCATAGTAGTGTTTTATTTTAAATGCATAATGTTTACTTGTAACAGAGTATTTCCACACTGTGGTATTACTACTTTTACTTAATTAAAAGATCTGAGTACTTCTTCCACCACCAGAAACTGATCTTCTAAACTAGAGGAATTTTGAACTTTGGTTTTTCAGGGATCCATAAAAACATTTAAGCTAAACATTTAACGTTTGAATGAACATTTTTGTATTAACAATCGATCAGATGACTGTGTGTGATGTGAAAATTGTTGCTCATAGTGGCAAATCCACAGAAAATGATCACCTGACTCTGCAGTTTCCCTCAGCTCTCCAGAATGTTTCAGCAACTTTCAGCTCATCATGTTGTTGTTTTTTACGGTCCACAATCTTACCGGTGTGCATCACCCTCTCATCAACCTGGTTTCCAGCCTCAGCAGGCAGCAAAAAAATGCACTGATGAACCAACTGCAGCTTGGTGCTGGCCAGGCAGTACACAGTGTGCAGAGGTGTGAAATTGGACAGCATTAAAACTTCTCTCTCAAGCTCTTTTTTCATTCTTCATGTAACCACTCGAGACCGTCTGAATGTGTGCGCCGTCATCTCCATTTGTACAATTCATGCAGTGGGGTGCAGCCAGGAGGAGGCCACAGTGCCAAGGTTTTTGCCCCTCCTCCAAGTGAGCAGGTATAAGTACTTTTGCCTTTAGACGTGGTTGGATGACACTTGCCACAGCTGCAAACCAAAACTCCCCAGAAAATACAGCTACTTGTTTTCTGTAGCCTGTTTTTTAAATCTCTTTTTCAGGCCCCAAACAGACTTTTGCTTGGAAATTTGATATAGAAATGATTCCATTTGTTTGAAGGTTAAAATGAATAACAGTGGCTCCTCTGTGGTTGGTGTTGGGTCCCCTGTCTATTGTGGGTCCGTTTGACCTGGACAGCTGAGGGGACTTGTATGAATATTAAAATAAGGGCTATAATTACTCTCCGTTTAACAGCCCTCAAACATATGCCAAGCTTTAAACTGTGCATGAATAGTTGTATAAATCTTTCAGTATGCACTCATCTACTGTGAGTTCATCATCCGGGGATGCTCTCTCCCTCCAAGGCCATTCATTTTTCATGGAGCCCCGCTGGTGATGGAGCACTAGCAGGACTGGGAAATTACTGTGAGAATCTCAGACACTTTGTGGTACGAATACAAAAAAAAGCACAGAGGCTTTTATCTGATGAAATGTTCATCTTTGCTTTTGTTATTACTACACACCTCCATAAATATGCATAAATATAAATATCAGATAAAAATCTGACTTTTATAAATAAAGTTGTAAGATTTAAGGCTAAATTTTCAGGTAGTCTAATGATTATTTTTTATAGCATCAAACAGTTTCCCCCAATCCTAAATTTCCTCCCATTGCTTTGTTTGTTTGTTTATTGACCTTTCAGCATTATCACATGTTCATAAAAACAATTGTCAATAAAAACATTGCCGTTACAATAAGACGTCAATACTAAATAGACCTAAAATAGACTGAAATTTAAATAGACTAAAATGTTGCTGTTACAATGAAGCATCAATACTAGGTAGACCACAAAATGTAAAATCTTATCTGAAATCTAAAATCTGCTCTCATAACGTTGTTTTCTGCTGCAGCAGGCAGCTGTTTTCAGCGAAAAAACTCTAAAAACCTGTTGTATGTTACAGCAGACAGACACAGTTAGCAACTAGCTGGTGAACACAGTGGAGCACTGGTGGTAGAGACCAAAACAGAGCTAAAAGAAGAGTGGATATTGGATTTACATTCACCAGGTGGACAGAAACAGAAAACACAACCCCAAATGAATGCTAATGTTGCTACATAACTGCTGGATTTGTAAATAAGCAACTGTTTTCTAACAAGTTCAACATATCAACTTAAAAGGTGATTATACGTCAGTGTTGCAGCTTTAACCAAGTATTGTGGATGTTTAAGCCTAATTATACCTCAACAACAGTTTACACAGTCTTTCCTGAACCCTAACCATGCTGTAGCTGCCATGCACAGGTCCTATTGTAGAAAGTAAGAATTTAAAAAATGTTGGTATTGGACATAAAAAATCGCTGGTATTGAACGTGATCCAGGGTTTTGCAGAATCGTTCAATATCGACGTTCTTGTCTGACGACGCAGTTGATCATTTGGTGGTGGTCGGTGTCTTGTTTTGTACGCTGTGATGTGCTGCGGCAGCAGACTGAGAGCAGCTGACACCAACAGAATCAACATACATCAACATCAGGAGGGCCGGCTCTGTCCTGGGGGTGGGAGGTGCAGCTCGACTCTCTGGTGGAGGTGTCAAAGAGCTGAATGCTGCTCAAGCTACAGAGCATCACGGACAATACCTCGCACTGCATGAATCACTGAAGGCCGTGGGAGATCCTTCCTCACAGTGGCCACCAATGTCCAGACTGAAATATCTCAACAACTAGCCTACTGTGTTGGATTGATTGCCATGAAATTTGGTGTTGCTTCAGGTACCATAATATCCTGAAAGTCCAGTTTGAGTAACAGATCTGTGAGTTTGAAAGATTATCAGACGCCCTAAACACTACAGAGCAGTTTATAATATTATAAGGAAGGATTTTACTGCTTACTTGCACTTTTTCAGGTTCGTTGGTCTGAACTCAGCCTTAGACAGGATGCACATTACACAATAATTTGTTGACTGCCCACTGTGCAGCAGCTGGCTCTCTGCTGGGCTGTTACTGACTCAGGGTCGCGTGGGCTACAGTGTCACTGCCAATTAAACATCACAAATAGACACCAAAACGTTGAATTTGTTTGTTTGTTATCTTCTGCGTTCAGAAAGCTGTTTTACCTCCATCCAAATTGTTGTTTTAGTGTCTTACAGCTGTGAGCATGCCCTCCACTTCCTAATGTATAATGTCACATTCAAAAATCAAGCATTTGTTTAGTGTGCATACTCAAACACGACAAACCCAAACCTGCTAAGAATTAACATGTAATATAGAATTGGGACTACTGTATGACATCAAAAAACGTTGCTTCTGCAGACATGATAAAGTCATAAAAACACAAAATGGAGAATGATTTTTTTTAACATGGGAAAGTGGTATCAGTGACTTCACAATGCTTTAAGGTAGGTCAAGGTGTGGCCTCATTGTAGAAACGTCTCCTTACCGCATTCTCCTTCACCCACACTTCTATATTTGGAGCACATGTCACACAGCCTGCGGTAATCTTCCAGTCAGGGAGGAGCTGAGCTCGATTTGGTGGTGGTGTAAATTAGTGGTTTTCAAACTTGTTTCAAGTGATTTTCTCTCTTCACCAAGAGTAAAAGTGAGGGTGTAAAAAATATTATTCAAGGGTAGTTTTAATGTGAAAACAAGTGCTGAAGCCTCTTATTTAGAACATTTCCTTAATTCCATACTGAATTTCATGCTAAATCTATGAGGATTATTATGCAAGTGATAGGATGAAGTGAAAGGCAACTGTTGATTTGGGTTTATCCATTTTAAATCCAAGTTTGGCCTGGAGGGACGTCCCCGCAAACATCACGGCTGACTTTTTAGACTCCAAAGTGCATGCTTTTAAGAAATTGGGATTTTTTGGAGGGAGTTCAATAAAGGCTGAGGTTTAGTGAAGGACCGGCTGCTTTAGGCTGACATAAGAAGATAGCATGCAATTAACAGCATATATTATATCAAACTGATGTACATTATTTTGAGAGTAAGACCCCTATAGGACCCACTTTAACCACGGGTCCCCCTGGCAGATACGGCTTTCAGTGGTGTTTAATGAACAAAGTGACAGTATTTAACTGTGATGGACTGGTTTAATTAAAACCTTAAGCTGTACATTTGTGATAAATATACATTGAGGTTTACATATTCCATAATGCCTCTGAAACTGTATAGGTGTGATGTCTAAAAATATGCGCTTTCTACCAACTTCTTTTCTAAGATTGTAGCCTTATAATTGACACATACCTCCTTAGTTTGACCCTGATGAATGCATGACAGCTGGACATTATTTACACCAATAAGGCTTAAACGCTTCAAATCGTTTGCAGCATTTGACTGACCACACCCCCAGGAATGCCAGTGGTTACCGAGCAGGGTGTAATATTAAAACTAATTTACCTATTATTTGATTCAAGTATGACCTAATAAGCATTTATGACTATAACGATTAGAGGGGAACCTAAGCACTCCTGTGTTGGTGATACTACGCCCTGCCAGCTGACTGGTATACGGGACCTTTAATGCAGCTGCAGCTCTTCATTCAGATGCTGAGTGGAGCAGAGGATGACCGGAGGAGGGACGCTTTTCTAGGAAAACCAGACCGCAGCTCTATTCTAATCGCATTTTTAAAACCCACTTTGGTGCATGCAGAGGGATTTCCCCATTTCTTATAGTGTTTAGCTGCGTAAGTGCTGTCCTGGTGGCAGACTGAGCGGATTGCGGCAATCCAAGCGTCCTGAGTGATCGGAGCTCAGCAGCAGCATCACTTTGTATGAAATGCGTCACCGCGATCCAGTTTGCCCATTTACACATATCGGCTCTCCACTCACGGACTGTTCCTCGCACTGACTATTTCATCAGGTAAGAACTGCCTTTATTTAAATGTGCAGGCTTGAGATCTGAACAAATGCAGACATTATACTCTGACATTCTGCTGCGTGGAGTGCGGGGAAGGATGGTTTCTGTTAGGCTAAATCTTGGAGGCCTACACATTACAATAGATGATGCATTGTTCCGACTTCTAGGCTACCCCATCTTACATTCACGGCAACGTCCGTTTTTCAAACTGATCATCAGCATTTGCTGTGTTAAGGGTTGGCAGGTTTTATTTAACATTGTGATTTAGTGTGAAATGGTGCACGCTTCCCATGTTAATTGTTTCAGATGGGTTTTGTTAATGTATCCTGGACCAGTTAATGAGTGTTGGTGGGCGTGTGTCTGATTGCTCTGATTGGCAGTCTCTTCTGGAGCTGGACGAGCGGGGTCTCATGTGTCTTCCTTTCGGTGCAGGTAACCACATGCGCGGGCCGGTGTCACCGCGCTGAGCCCGGAGAGCACGAACGGTACAGGGGTCAGAGTGACAAGAGTGGCCGGGAAAGGTGGACCGGATGACAGCCAGAACCTCAGAGGCCTCGGGGCTGTCGGTGCCGCTGCACCGCTGTCACGGGGTCCAGGCCAATAACGGCACCTGCGCGGAGCAGCTCAGCGTCTTTCCGCCGTTCTCCTCCACCCTGGCGCTCCTCGTGCTGGTGGCCGTGCTCGTGGGGATCGTCCTGGTTTCCCTGGCCACGCTCCACTTCCACAAGAGGAAGCTCCGGAACAGGAAGATCCAGCGCGCGCAGGAGGAATACGAGCGCGACAGTCGCAGCCCCGCGCGCACCGGGGCGAGCTCGGTGCCCGCGAGGCCGTGCGTCATCGCCCGACCGGTGCGGTGCGAGGAGAAGCTCTCGTACCGGAGCGCAGAGAGCGGGGACGTGACCGGAGCGGCGGAGGACAAACGGGCGCTGCAAGAGACGGTTCCTCTCGACTGTTAAGTTGGTGCAACTTCAGGGAATGAGACTGTGGAATAAACAGGAAAAGCAATAAGGCACAACAAGAACTCCCACACCCACCTCTGCTGCTTGTAGGCTAGACGACTTAGAAACAGTAGGAAAGAAAATGCAGAATACTGAGCAGAATAGGCTTAGAGGTAACACTAGTACAGTCCTAATAGCCTACACTAGTATTTAGCCAACCGGTAATTCCTTATGGGACTGTATACATTATTTGCCTGCTTTGACTTTTGGACCTCTCCCTCTTCCCCATGCCGACAACGTCGTTTAAACCTCAATATGTTTAAACTTTAAATCCTCCCTGGGATGTGACACACGGTTGGTGACACAACACAGACCGTAATGGCTCGCTGATCTTCCTTGGCATGTCCTCTGACACACTACCAGTATGTAGTAGTAGACTATAATGGATGTTGTGGTGCTGTTAGGCAGCGCAAAGCTGCATATAGGCTGTAGAAATGGCTTATTTGTATGCGTAGTATTTCTTCCTTGAATTAAGTGACTTAGCATATTTGCATTAAGTACTGTCCTCCAATGTCTGTTCGACATCTGTAGGTAGCTCTAGTTAGCCTGACAGGATGCAAGACTTTTTTGCTGTAGTTATGCACATAAGATTTTTTTTCTTTAATGTGTCAGATAGTAAGTTTTAGCGCTAACACAGTATTTTCATTTTTGAGTATTTATAATGTATTCTCTCTGACATGTAATAAATTGAGAATATCAATCCTTCCAACAGAGGGTTTCAGTTCAAGCCAGTCTTTTGTTTGTTTGTTTGTTTTTTGTTTTTTTTGATCCTTCATATTGTATCATAGTGGGCCTGATAGAAATGATGTGTCATTTATTATATGAATTCACTGTAAATGTATGCCATTATGAGAGCTGGAATGTTTTACAGTAACATCATCTTTCTGGAGTTCATATAATCTGCCTTATCAAAGGAAAAGATGTAATATTCAAAGTTTATAAATAAATACGTCCGTTATGTTAATCCTTTGAATGTGTCAGTAACCTTGAACACTTGTAGCCTGAATGCTGCTACACAGGGAAATGTGCAATTGCAAAGTGTATTGCATTGACTGGTAATAATTCCCACCATTCACCTCTAATTTGATAATGTGCAAATGTTTGGATGGATTTTCATTACGTCACCCATTCCACTAAACAGTACAAATTACCTTCCTCAGGGAGATTCTCAGAATTTACAAAGGATCTCCTTCATAAGCTACCAAAGAACCACGTCACTGCTTATACAATTTCCATGGTACATAGGACCACATGAACTACTTATACTGCAGAACCATGTCTACGGAATACAGAATCAGATCCACGGCATATAAAACAGTCTACTGTATAGACCCTATAAATCTTTCAGTGTGATATATTGACATGAAGGTTATCCATAAGTGCCATTCTTAATCTCAACATCTCCCTGTAATGGCGCCACAGCCTGTCTTATTGGAGGTCAGTGGAAGTGAATCAGCATCAGTCAGTGTGTTGGCCAGGTACCAGGACACCATGTTCCTAATTGTCCCCAGCAAGAAAGGCCTGGAAATATGAAGCAGTCTTTGGCAAGGCTCCATCCCTGGAAGATGCACTGACAGACTGCCCGTCTATCTTATCTCATTGGCGTAAGTGCAACAGAATGAAACCATTTATCTTCCCAGGGAAATTGGAAGTAAGTCAATGAGAGATGACTAATGCATTCTACTTTTAAATGTGTGTTTCCTTCAGATCAATTTATAGATCAGGATCCAGAACATAATACATGTTTTCAGTGTAAAAAAAATAAAAAATAAAGGGATTTAATGGAACAGCACTCTGCAATAAAAAGACATGGGTTTCTTGTAAATGATGTAATGAAGCTGGCTGGCTGCCAGTGGCAAAGAATGGATGTGAGTGACTAGGGATGGATGGAGGTCAATGGCAAATAAATGGATATTAGAGATGGATGAATGGATAGAGGTCAGTGGCTAGGAGAAGATGGGGGTCAGTTGCTAGGAATCAATGGAGGTCAGTGGCTAGGAATGGATGGAGGAATGGATGCAGATCAGTGACGTTAAGTCACTAATGATGGAATAAGGTAAGTGGCTATGAATAGATGTGGGACAGTGGCTAGGATTCAATGGAGGTCAGGGGCTACGAATGGATGGAGGTCAGTGGCGTTAAGTTGCCAAGGATGGAAGGAGGTAAGTGGCTATGAATGGATGAAGGTCAGGGGCTAGGAATAGATTGAGGAACTGAGGACAGTGGCAAGGAATAAATGGAGGTCCGTGGCTAGGAATGGATGGAGGAATGGAAGGAGGTCAGTGGCAGTGGGTCACTAGGAATGGATGAGTTTCAGGGGCTAGAAATCAGTGGAGGTCAGTGGATAGGAATGGATGGAAGTCAGTGGTGGTAGGTCGGTTAATAGCAGTCAGTAGCTAGGAATGGATAGAGGTCAGAGGTCAGTGGTTAGGAATAGATGGAGATCAGAGGTCAGTGGTTAGGAATTTATGAGATGATGAAGGTCATTAGTTGGGGATAGATGAATTAGGACTGCTGTGATTTGTTGTCACACATATAGAACTGCATTAGAAAGAGACAGAGGGAGAGACTTCTGTGTGATATAAGTTTGCTCTGGGAATAGCCTAGTTATTGTGTATAGCCTAATTTAAAATTAATGAGGCCAATTTTCAGGGTTTTGTTTCCCAGGGGGTCTGCTCCTCAGTGCTGCAGATAGACTTTGTAAGGGACTTCTGTAGGTCCTCTGAGGCTGTTTATTATGGCATTATTATGGCTGTGTGTAATGTGTGCATTGCCTCAGGCAACTGGTCTTCAAATAATACAACTTGTAAATGTTTAAGTAGCAGCACATAATCTAATAGGAAGATTTGCTATAAAATTTGGTGAGCATTTGTGGTCCCAAGTGAAAAAAAACTCTGGTTTTGAAAAGTGCTATATAAATAAGGTTTAACTTACTTACTTTAACTTTTATTTATCGACCCGTCTGGCCTCTCCCCTAGTGCCACCCCCAGGACAACGATTACATTTTTTTCAGTTCTCAAGACAACCATTGATTTCCTTTCATTCCTGGGAAGTATGAAGATCACTCGAAATTTGGTTTAGTTGGCAATCCTCGGTGTGGTTCATCTCTCAGTTCTACAGTCTCTTTGTTGAACACAGGCAGACTTGTTCTTCTTGCTTGCTCTGGAAATGGTCAGTCTTATAATAAAATATTCAGTATGTGTTTTGTAGACAGTGAAAAGAAACATGGAAGAAAATGGGTATGGTCCTTTAAATTATTACTACTGGAACAGGAAGAGTTCCGCACAGCAGGGGTTTAACAGGAGAACCAGATTGTGTGAGGTGTGCAAATTTGGGCCTGGTAGAACTCAACTCATGTTGTTCCTACATGTCCTGGCAAGTAAACTACTGGGTGCACTCAATATGAAACTAACACCCTGCCAGCAGCCTGCCAATCGGCCTGCTGTGGAGCATCAGACTCCAAAGGGCCACACTTTAACAAAAGCAACATAGGTGAAGACAAAAAACTAGAATGATAAACCCATCATTGATGCAGTGCAAGTCCACGTTTTACAGCGTGACTCCATGGGGATTCAAATATTCCATAAGGTGAAGGGATGCATCAGACCTGCATTCAGTTACAGCTTTCTCATATTGATGAGACTTTGCCCTCGATTTTACAGCTCACTCTGATTATTGCACTGAACCGCATTAGCAGATTGGTTCTGCGCTCTATATCTCATCTCAGAGTGATGACAGGCTCTGTCAGAAAGAGAGGACACCACCGCTCCTATTCTCACCCCTGCTGTCAGGGTTCGAGGTGAGTGATTTGTCACTACCTGTATCTGTTTATATGCTTCATTACTGCAGGTTCAAGCTGTGGCTGCCAGGGTACAGTACCAGGAACTCAGAGAAGTACCTCCACCGCTCTGCAGGCCAAAGAAGGAATAACAGATCAGCCTTGTTGAATACTTTTTCTATGGTGAAAGCTTCGCTTTTAAACTTCTTGTTGGAGCCATTGAACATGACCCGTAGTTCTACCATCTGATACATACACAGTTGTTCTGCCCTCATTCTCCTGTTATTCATATAGACATCATTTTGACTAAAACCATTGTTGACACAGCTACTTAAGAGAACTTGGTGATTTAAATGCGAGTAACAGGGTAACTGAACGGGGACTACAGGAGTTTATTAAATGTACGAATATGGCAGAAATAAAACATTGCTTTATTTCCCAGTATTTTTAGCCATGGCTAGCCCACAGTGTGGCTCTAGGGAAGGCAATGTCAGTCTGTTTGTTGATCGGTCCACCGCTTTGATCCAGACTGAAATATCTCAACAACTATTGCATAGATTAAGATGGAATTTTGTACATTCATGGCACCCAGAGGGCTTTGGTGGTCTTTGCTTGCAGATGTAAATGTCCTCCCTTGATCTTTCTAAATGTTTCTTGCACAAAGTTCAGATTTTGGTGGAGGGAAAGCTCATGGGGTTACCAAAATATGAATGATTCATCATCTGTTGACCATGATGTGCTCAGTAAATTTCATGGCAATCTGCCAGTTAGATGTTGATATTTCTTTTTTGCAAGAGGAATCTTAAATCTGATGGTGGTGCCACAGGAAAGGTTGCAGGGGTCACCAAAGTCATTTGACATAATCCTTTTGGGTCCATGAAAGCAAGTTTAATGGCAATCTGATCTAAGACCTAAATGTTAATTTACATTGACATATTATCACCTGAAAAAGTTGCAAAGATGAAGCAAACTGTTGGTTATTTACACATCTGGTAGATCTGAAGCATCATTAGTATTCATTTGGGGTCATGTCTCTGGCCACCCAATGAATAAGTCCAATATTAATTTTAATAGTATATCTCCTTTTAGCTCTGTTTTTCCTGAGTGAAATATATGGCTTTGTAGCTGCTAAATGCTCCACTATGTTCACCAGCTAGTCGCTAACATTGTATGTCTGCTGTGTAGTGCTGGGCAGGTAATGCGCAGTGGGTTTATCAGAGCTTTTTCACTCAAAACACCTGCTTGCTGCTGCTGGAAACGAGGTTGAGTTAGGTGACAGTTCTCTGTAGGTTTGTCACTATTAGAGCAGCCTTTAGATTCAAATTTAATTAATTCGAGCCAGGCCTGTTTTGTTTTCCTACAGATATTGTATTAGGACAAGAACACAAACTCACCTCCAGGCTCACTTTCACTCATTTGTCCTGGTTATACACCGTTTTAATATTGGCTCTATTGAGTCATTGGGACCCCAAATAACACAGTGCTGTACTGAGAGTACAGGACCAAACAACATGTCATGTTTGTTGGATGTAAGATGGCTCTTGTTGATACCCACCACTGAAGGTTCCTGAAGTGGAGAGACGCTTTATAAGATGGGATAACTGATGGATGGGGTGGCTGCCTGCCTGGCACTGCTGTAGATTTATGGCAGCATGGCTTCATGTCCTGTATAGTAATCCATTTGTGGGACACTTCATCATTTTTCTGACAGCTGAATTAGGGTTCTGTGTGATTGCTCACCTTAGTTTATAGCACAAAGGCTTGCAACATCGAATCCAGTGAGATTTTTCCTAACAAGAATGTTATGTAATGGGTTTACAATCCTGTCAGTCCATACATGTGACACAGAAAGTCGAATTCTGACACAGATCTTTCAGTAATGGCTGTTAGGTCCAGTTGTAACAATGAATAAGCTTGGCAGGCCTAGAAATCTGATTTTGGTCAGTGACAAATTAAATTTTTGGTTCACTCAAATTACTAAAAAAAAAAAAAGATTCTCACTTAAAGTAGAAGTCTGACTATATTCTATATATTATTTTATTATCAACTTAAACCAACAATGAATTGATCCTGCTGTGTAGCCAAAGCCTGATATACTGTGGCTTGCTTCTCTGTGCCACAGAGCTCCATTGTTGTCCAAAAACTATTAAAAACACATCAGTGAGTCACACCGTTAAACTGGTTGACATGTTCCTTCATTATCATGAACACACACTGTAGTTTATTTTGAGTCAATCCCACATACAGTGTCCTGCTGGTGTAAATACTCACTAAAACAGCAAATGTGTATTAATCCGCAGCTAAACATAGTCCCCAGAAAATATACTATTTACTCCTGTTTAGGTAACATTAGCTAAAAACTACAGTGCCCAGCTGTTTCAGGAAATTACTGAGCCTTTTAAAAAAATGTAACTTGAAAATGTATTTTTGTGACCTGTTTTTAAGATTAGATTAAGATAGGAACCAATGGGCTTGGGGCTGAGTGCCACAGACAGAGTAGGGAAGTCTGAAAGTATTGAAAGATGGACTAATTAAACTGTTGGTCTTTTAATAGGATTCAGAACACCACCACATGGTTTATCCTTCATGTCTCGTATCTAGTTAAAGTGGCTATAATTGATATTTTCATAATAACCAACTATCAAATGACAATGTGACAAAGTATAACAGGTTGCTAATAGTGTTGAAGTGTCTACAGAGAATTATCACCTGAATCTGCAGCTCCCCTCAGCTTTACGGAGCTTTATAGTGAGTTTCAGCTCATTGTTAAGCTGTCCGGCCCACAACTTTACTGTTTTAGTTCACTACCGCTCTCTGTGTCGGTTTAAGCCTCAGCAGGCAGCTGAGCGACTAGCTGGTGAACATAGTGGAGCATTTAGCAGCTAAAGAGCCAGATATTTCCCTCAGGAGTTGGTAGAGACCAAAAACAGATATAAAAGAGAGTGAATATTGGACTTAAATTCACCAGGTGGACAGAAACACAACTCCAGATTAATGATAATGTTGCTCCATATCAATTTAAAAGGTGATACTGTCAATGTTGTGGTCACAACTTGTATCTGCTGCCTCCAAGTAGAGAAAAAACAAACGAGGTGCAGGTTTAAGATGTGCACAGCTCTATGGGCAGCCAAGGTGAAACATGTTGCAATAATTGCGATCCACTTCTTAGCAAAACGCTAATGCACCCTAAAGGAAGCACAATCATCATCATCACTGACAACAGCAGGCTTTTTTGTTTTGTTTCTTATGAATGTTGCATAAGAAAGCTGACAGAACTGTTCTGAAGTGGGAGCAGAGCTGTGACGGATTTCCAGGAAGAGAAATGAATTTATTGTTGATGACATTTCTGCAGTCACACATTAGAAAAATAATCCATCTTAATTCACTTCCCTTACATGGAACAATCTCATATTCAAACATACCAACATATTGTCCAAAGTAAACTGGATGGACAGAAGAAAAATTAACAGACGAAAACACAGCCTCTTTAAAAGGAAATTAAATAGCAGTGTCCACTTTACATTTGCCCTCCTCCCTCTTTCTTCTGTTTGGGTTTCTTCTTCTTCTTGTCTGGCTTGCTCGCAGACTGTGTCTTGCTCTTCTTGGCTGGGTTGGGCTGCGAAGCCGTCGCGCCATCGGCTGGTCGTTTCTGTTTTGTTTTCTTGTCATGTTTCTTTTTGGCTTGTCCTTTGTCTCCTCCTGGTCTGTCTGTGGAAGTCGGGTTGTCTCCTGCTGGCTCTAAAACAGGCTTATTGCGCTTTTTACGCTTTTTTGTTTCTGGTAGAAAACCTTTCTTCTTCTTGGGAACTTGCTGTTGGTCGGCTTCCTTGTCAGGCTTTGTCTTTTCAACTTTGGGCTTCCTGTGAATGTGAACATGAACAAGGAAGCAAGGTCAACACAATAGCTTCAACACACTGTCCAAAAAAAGCAAACAAACAGACACAATGTCATACACGAGCCCTGTGGTAAAGTAATCCTGGGTGAAGCTCATGTTTGCCTGGTAGAAGAGCTGATTCAACTGATCAGTCAGGGACATCAACAAATTAAATCCTGATGTTAATTCATAACTCACATGACTCCAAAGTGTTTCATCACGGCCCAGTAGGTGTCCTCTAGCTTGCCGGTCTTCTTGAAAGTGATGACGCTGGTCAGGGACTGCAGGACCTTCTGAAGGGGCTCCAGGTCCACAGACAGCTTCTACACAGCACGGGCAGCAGAGGACAGAGACTTGAGTCTGGACTGAAACCACATCAACAGCTCCCTCCCCCCTTTCGTGATTTCTTCTTCACACTCAACAGCCCACCTACCTGCTGTTTAACGTGCTTCACCAGGAACTGACAGAGCTCCAGGGTTTTCACCACCCTCTCCTTCACCACCTTGCTCTCAGTTTGAGCGACCTGCTGAAGACTCTGAGAGAAGAAGACGACACCGGGGTTAGACTGCCATCCATGTTGGCCTCATCATCAGCCGATCCAGTCATTCCCATCCATTTGATAGATAAGATACAGTTTGACTGATTATGTATTTACTATAGAGGTGATGACTGCTGTAGAGGCCCCACAATGAAAAGCATTTTAACGTGAAGGCAGTGGTTGGCCTTTAATTTCAGGGAGTTTACACAATTTGTAAAACGTAATAAAACTAAAGCAAATAAAAACCAGATAGACGGCCAGCCATACACACCGGCGCCATCTTGAAGAAGTGAAAGGGAAGTGATGACAGTGACACTCCTGGTTAGCAAATGTTACCAAAAACGGACTTGATACAGTTTTTCTAAAACTAGATTTAAGCCCTATTCGCACGGGACCAGTATTACCTGTGGACCTCTAGTAATTTTTGATCTTAATCCCGTGTGAATCTGCCAAGACCAACATAATTTGTAAAGTAAAAATTCCACTGCAAATTACCTACCATATTCCGCTAAACACAGAGGTCATGGGATAATATTAGTCCCGTGCGAATGGGCATCTCTGATTTACATTTTGGATTTTGTCGCCTCAACTCGCTACCAGCTTCCATTGGTTAGCTGCACTATTTTAATGAGCGAAGACCGTGGGAATGAGAGGTGAACCGTTTAGAAAATTAAGATTTCTCACTAAAATAAGTGCTGGTCGGTGGATCAGATACACGCCGAATTAAAGACCGACTCATAAAACTTTTAATTCACTGGCTATCGTGTGTGTGACGGAATTTGAGGAGTTTTTCCAGCCGTTACCAAAGTAACTACCCGGTTTGCTGCTTCCCGTTTGGTGCTGGAGAGAGCGCACCTACCTTTTGATAATATTAAACATGTTTGATTTTATCAGAACATCAAGACGAAGAAAAGACCAAGGAAATGGAGGGACTTAAAGCAAAGTGTTACCCTGCTGGTGAATAAAGAAACACTCTCTGGTCTTCACTGTTGTCTTAAATGAATGTATTTAGGAAACTCCACACATCAGAGGCTGCATAGAGTGGGTTTACCAATCCCCTAGCCTGGTTATACCCAAGCAGCCATGAGAACAAAGTCATAAAGAGGGGCCTTTATGGCTCTTCTTAGCCATCTTATCTTCTCGAAACACAACTCTAGTCAAAACCAGTTTCAACCAAGCATATCTGGACTGGACAGTCTGAACCTTCTCTCGCGTCAAAGGTTGCAATGCCCCTTTTGAGTTATTCAACAGATGATTAAAGGGTGATTCAGCAATTTTACATTTCAGGGAATTTTCTACCACACCTGCAATTTCTGTCATTTTGAAACATTGCATGCCCTGTTTTTATAGCAGAGCAGCTCAGAAAACGAGGGCTGACATTACATCTTATTTACCACAAATCTTTGGCAACTGGAGTAAAAGCAAAAACAAATAAAAAACAAAAACGGAGGAGTTATGTTGTTTGGCAGGTCCGTTTTTGTCTAGGAGGAAAAAGACGGGGCAACGCAGAGGTGAAGTGGTTTGGTGAAGAGTTGCAGAAGCGTGTAATTACGCACGTCTTTACCCTCAGCTGTCCTGAAGACACACAGAGGACAGCAAATGCACTGTTGGCTCTAATCATCGTTTATCACAGCACGATGCAATTTCATAAGCCTTCTAGAACAACAATTAAAATCTGCACAAGCCTAAAGGACACTGGTGAATGAATGTCTCCACTTATAGTGAAGGATTGATGTGTAGTTATAGCCTCACGCCATCTTCCACATAGAAAAATTACTTTTAATCAGTTCCACACGCAGATGTTTACAGAATTTGAACTGGCAAAAAAGAGACACTGGTATTGAATTGGTATCGGCAGGAAATGGTATTGGTGGGGGAAAAGTCGTATCAGTGCATCTCTATTAACAATCATAAGTGCTATACGGCCAAAAGACCCTGAAATGAGTAGTATTTGATTTTCTGGTCACTTGCAGGCCCGCAGCTGTCTGTAAACACTGCATCTGACATATTATCACTTTATAAAGATACTAACTTGTTAGCAAACCTCTGCCTATTTACTCATCCAGACACGGAGCAACATTATCATTTATTTAGACTCACGTTTCTCTCCACCTGATGATCGCAAGTCCAATATTCACTCTCCTTTTATATCTGTTTTTGGTCTCCACCAACTGCTGAGAAAAATATTTGGCTCTAGCTGCAAAATGCTCCACTATACAGTATGTTCACCAGCTAGTCACTAACTTTGTCTGTCTACCGTTTGGTGCTGAGCAGGTAGTGTACAGTCGGTTCATCAACGTAGCAGCAGCTTGTGCTCAGTGTAAACCCTGTGATGTATCCCAGTGCTGTGTTGACCTACCTCTGCCAGCTGACCTGTGACCTTCACGCAGAACTCAGTCCACTGAGAGCCGCTCAGCAGCTGCTGAACCTCCCTGCTCTGCATCGCCCTCAACACCAGCACACATGCTTGGCCCTAAACACACACACACAGAGACACACACACACACAAAACAACGTCCATCAGCAGGAAGTCTAACGTACACATGAACTAAACAGCAGAAACAGATGGTAATAAATGAATATGTAGCAGCTGAGATGGAGGGAGGAGGTTCTCCGGTGTGTTTGTCAGAACTATTTAAACGTAGATAAATACTGATAACGAACAACCTGATAACACTCAGATGATGTTGTGGTTCACTTTAGGTGGAGGGTTAGAAAAGGTTTACTGACATTTGATTTGGCCCCACCCATACACTCAATTATAGCTTATCAGAGATATATCCGTATTAGAGTGTATACAGCACAGGCCAATAAGCAATGTCATTCAGTGAGACAATCTCACATTTTGAGCATATACCAAAAGCCTCTTTAGTAACAGGTGGGGTGAAAATCTTCTAATTTAATTTTAATGGATGTAAAATCAGCTTTATTTTCGTCAAAGTCACCCAATTTACTCTTGTGCGACTTTGATGTTTGCGTTAAGAGATGCCTTTGTCCAAAGTAGTGATGATCTTGAGTCTTTTTTCCTGGTTATTTTTCTGCCATCAAATCAATTAGCAAATAACTTTAGCTTTTAGTTTTATTCCCTCCTCTTTTTTCGCTCTCATTTGCCAGTCAGGAATTCGGCTACATAGCTGTTCCTGCAGTAGAAAAGGGTTAAAAATCTTTACCTGTTGGTGCACTCTGACCCCAGATGTGATGTGCTGCACCACTGCATCCAACAGGTTCACACACAAAACCTGGAAACAACACACAAGCTGCGTTAGTTGCTGCCAGCGGAGACGCAGCGACCTGAACTGAATGTGCGGCTGCACTCACGGGGAATCTGTTGAACAAGTCTGTGAACATCTGAGCGGTCAGAGGGCTCTTCCTCTTGCTCATGAAGGAGCTCAGAGCCTCTCTGAAGATGGCGGAGACCCGATCCACGTCCACGTTGCCCATGAACCTCAACTGTGCGCACACACACACACACACCATGAAAGATCAAATAACACAACATCAGGGATCAGACTTTCTTTCAAGTCTTTTTCCAGAAGACATTTTAACACATCACAGTAGGAAAAGCACAGGTGTAAATAATAAAATCAATGATGCCTGAATTCCATTTAGCTGCTTCAGTCTCAGGGTCCTGGTATTGTGGAAAATGTCAGCGGTGAAAAAGGCCTATTGCTTCCATCCCTGGTTAAATAAAGGTTAAAAAAAAACAGATTAACTGGCGTCCTTGTTAATCTGTTTTTTGACCTTAATCTTGTTAATTGTTCCTCTTGAATTTAAAAAAATGTAATTTCTCAATGCTGTGAGTGCCTAAAAATAAATAGCATTCGCCTCCACTGTTTTGGGGAGGAGGCAGAAATCTCAGAGATGGATATCTCTACACCTGGACAAACAAAACCAAAATGAAGAGGAAGAAAGAAACTCTGGCTAAAAGTTATCCGGGACTGACCCACTTCCTGACCCATTAAAATACAGGAACAGACCTGGAATGTATCTGGTGCAAAGCTGGACATAATATGAGAGATGAAAAAGATGAAAATGCAACTGTAACATTTGCATACCATGTAAATATTTAACCACCATCTGTCTACTGACCAAGCTTGTGACCTAAAAGCAAAAGAAAAGCTTGGCCTGACCCGTGTGTGACTTGTAAAGTTGGAGAAATGACTTCGTGACCATCTGTGGGAGCAACACCTCACATGCCGTGTCATTAGGCTACTAACACATTGATTTGAAACAGGCGACAAATGAAAATCAGTGTGTGTAAACATACGTCATTTGCTGCAGCTCTGTTGGCGGTCTGCTCCTCTTTGGTGTCGGCAGGTGGAGCTCCTCGCAACACTTTCACCACGTACAGAGATGCACTGCAAGGACAGATCAACGTCAGCCAAATACAAAACACCCGAGGCACAGTTTTTGAACTAAACCCAACAGACACAAGTCAAAGCCTACAAATTTGTAGGGCCTCGATATTTCATGCTTGACCTTGAAAACAGACTTTTGAGTCAATGTAGAATCATGGAGAAGTTTGAACACATACAGTTCACAACCAATAAGCAAACTCAATCTGCTCATGAAGACTGTGTGATACAGTCGAAAGCTCAGAACAAGCGAGTAAGTGGATCTTGACTTTTAGATCTTTCTGTCAGGTATGTGTGGGGTGTTTAATACCATATTGGTCCAAACATAAACACATTTAAGAACATTTTCAAAACCTTATATAGCTTTCAGCCGCACCTCACAATGTGTGTCACACCCTCTGTTTGCTCTGTTTTACTATGAATCTTATTTTTTGTATGTATCAATGACCTATTTTCCTCAAATGGGACCAACAAAGATTCATTCATTCCTCTGTATTCCTTCAGACGTTCACAAATCTCGTGGTGTGTGACAGAGTTTAGCAAAATTTTCTATTCAGCTCAGTCATTAAACAAACAGTCAGTGGTACCTGAAGTAGTAGAGGCCGACTGAGGAGTCGGACAGTTTCTGGGTTTTAGTCATCAGTTTGTGCAGCAGGTCATGGAGCTCCCCCTGTCTATCACCAACAGTCCTGCAGTAAACCTTGGACCTACACAGCTGGTTCCTAAAGAAAAAACAGGCAACATTTTTCACTCAAACTAAGAATCAGTAAAGACGTAGAGGTTCCGAAGCTATTCAACCATCCGACAAGCAGTTCTGATAGAGTGAACAGGCGCCTTAAATCCTGTCACTAAATATGCAATTTTATATTGCCAAATCGATATATAGAGTGAAAAGAAAAATCAGCCAGGAATGTCTGTATTGGTCTAACTGGCTCATTCTAGATGGGAAGAACAGGAAAACCTCCCGTTATTCCGACTTGGATGTTACATATTTGTAGCAGTTAGTTAAGAAGAGAAACCAGATAGAAACAAATTGTGTACAGCTCCTTTTAAATTAGCCAAATCAATTCTATTAGTGTTAAATTGGATTTTATTGAGATGTAACTGCCACTGGGGTGGGGGCGGGGCAAGACTATAAAGTGTAGTAGCCCACGTGATCTTCAAGATTTCTGTACAACATCTGTATATTCACCTCTGTTTTAATTATGATGTTTTTATTTACTTGCCTATTCATTTGATGTTATATTGTATTTGCTGCCAAGACTGACCCTTTTTTCAATATGTAATGTTTGTTATACACCCCAATAAAAATACTGTAAAAAAAAAGATGCAACTGCCAGCGATGGAGGCTTTGCTGTCATATAGCCAGAGGTTTGCTGACATTTCTGTAGTTCTTCTCACTAAGTGAAAGATATCATCACCATCAGAAATTACTTGGAATTACAACTCGGAGGCTGAAGTGAACATTTTTTCCGAACGTGGTTTGCTTTAATTACAGTCTAAAGAATTATGGCGACTGAACACCAGCTTTTAATTTCAAAATTTAAGACATAAAAATCACAAAAAGCAGGGGACATCACAGTGCTGGACACAATGTTTGGTAGGTGATTTCTGGTGTTTCAAACCAAATTCATAATCATGCTTAACACCAAACATGGAAACTAAAAAATACAACAAGGCTGGAGACGACAAACATTAAAGCAGTGACAGACACAGATGCTGTGAAGTGCGTTACCTGAAGATATCTGCAGCTCGGCGGAGGAAGTCCTGCTCCTGCTGGTGGCTGTCGGCGCTCATTCCTCTGTCGATGATGGTGAGCAGAGGCTCCACCAAACCTAGCACAAGAGGACTGCCAGCCTGCCGGGCCACAAACACCTCAACCAGGTCCAACACCTACAACAAAAGGGAGGGAGACAGCTTTAGGGTTGGTGGAAGGTGTATTTTTTCACTTTTGATGGAGCTAGGCTAGCAGTTTCCCCCTACTTCTAGTCTTTGTGCTAAGCTAAGCTAGGCTAAAGACGTTGACATCAGTCTTCTTACCCGACTCTGAGGAAGACGGCAAACAAGCATATTTTCCAAAGTGTTTACAACAGACTGAGGATAAAGCACCTTGATCTTAAAGTCTCGGACCAGCATCTTCTCTTTCTGCAGTTTTGCCTTTTCGTCCTTCTTGGCCTGAGTCTTTTTCTTCTGCTCTGAGAACAGCGCTGACAGGCCCTTATCCAGCTCCATCATGGCTTCATCATCCAGATCTTCATCACTGCTGCCGTCTTCCTCTGTGGCCTGAAGATACAACACAACAGAGGACTTTAACACAATGTAACACTGCATTCCTGTCTGTTGTGGACTGGGATCTGACACACATTCTTCTGTTAACCTCAGCAGTGTTACAATATTAATTAATAAAATGTATAGGAGCAGTGGTGCGGTAGATGGTAATGGTGCTCAATTCATGCCATGCAGCTCTAAAAACATTAAACAAAGGCTAAGACCTGAAAACTAAAGGGAAGACGATGACATACTGATGCAGAAGGTATAATGTTTACCATGTTCATTCTTTTAGTTTAGCATGCGAACATTTGCAAATTAGCACTAAACACAAAGTACAGCTGATGTTGATGGGGATGTCATTAGTTTTCCCACGTATTTGGCCATAAACCTGCTGCTGCTGACCTGCTGGTGGCGCTAGAGGAAAAGTCAGAGGATCACCAAAGTCAGTAGGATTCGTCCTCTGGGGACGATGGATGTCTGTAGAAAATTCCATCTTAATCCATCAAATAGTTGTTGAGATATTTCAACAGGACCAAAGTGGTGTACCGACTGACAGACCTAGAGCCACGCCGCTTTAAAAAACCCTGTTTGTGTTGTTAAGAAATCTTCCTGGTCCTCTGTTTCCAGACCCTTTCATCTGGGACAGAACCAGACTACAGCTGGGTTTATAGTTGTGCTTAGCTGTGGAGTCTACACATGAAGCTGTAGATCAGAGATACCACATGGAGCCCTAAAGAGCCAAAGAGCTGTGACTGGTGAGTTTCCACTGGTGATAAAAGGTCAGTGTTGTGTTTACAGAACTTCCCCCAAGTGGCCAAAAAAAATCAATTAATGTAGATTTAAACAATCATTAATTTAAAACAGTACACACAAGCCACTGACACCAGGACGTGCTGAAAGCCTGAAAACCCACCAGAGCATTCTGCTGCTGCAGCACCTTCATCAGCTCCAAACGGAAATTTTGGTCCACTTCTCCCTCTTCCATGTCGTCGTCTTCCTCCTCCTCCTCCTCCTCCTTCTCCATTGCTTCATCATCTTCATCCTCATCAGAGTCATCATCTGATCCGTCAGACTCCTCATCCTGGCAGAGCCATAACCACATGTTTTAGGATATCAGTTTCTTCTAAATCAGTACAAAAATCAAACTGTAACAGAGACAAAGACACGCGCATTTATTAAGTGGAATCAGTAAATAAAAGGCTCCACCTCCATCTCCTCATCGTCTTCCTCGTCATCATCCTCGTTTGGTTTCTTCTTCTGGGTTTTGTTGTCGTCAGTGACGACCACAGCACCGTCCTCCTCATCATCCTTCTCTGGGTCCAGGACCTGCACACAGAGCCAAAACCATCATTACAATCACTTACAAAGCTTCCAGTGCAATACACATGACCTAAGTGACTTTGAATAGCATTAGAGACCACTTATTTGCTAAAGCTGGCAGTGCTGGTTATCTTAATGTCAACAAATCTCATATGGAGATCAAAATCGCCACTGAATTGATCGTACTAACAAGTATTGTCTGGGTTTCTTATTCCTCTCTGTCATAGAGCTCCATTGTTGCCCAAAAGCTATTAAAAACACATCAGTGAGGCACACCAATGCACAGGGTGACATGTTCCGTCATTATGATGATGAACTTGGCCACTGAAGTTTAATTTCAGTCATTCGCACATACACTGTCCTGCTGCTGTAAATACACACTACAGCAGTGCTTCCCAAACTTTTTTAGACCACAGCACCCTTTCAAATGGACATTTTCTGCCACTATTTAGGTTGTACTTACATATGCTAAAAACTACAGTGTACAAAGCCTTTAAAAAAAATGAATTTATATATTTAGGATCCAGTGGGCTTGGGTCTGAGAAACACAGTCAGGGTAGGGAAGTCAGGAAGTATTAAGAGACGGATTTGTGTTGTTGCTGTCTGGAGGGAGTTGCTCACACTTTCCACATCTTGTACAACTTGGTTATTTTCCTTTGCATGATGCTTCTGCTCCTATTACACTTTTTGCATTTTAATAATAATAAATAACATCACAAGTCTACAGATCTAACTTCATCCACTTCTACCTGTAAAAACTGTTTTACACACATCAGCGCCAACAGGTGCTGAGCTTGACTTTTCTTTACCGTTTGACGATGAATGACCTTGTGTGTGTTACTTACATCTAAGATGGCGGTGAGAGCTGCAGCAGTAACATGGGGGCAGATGGAGGAGAAGACCGTTTTGCAGACCTGTCTGATATGTCGGCTCGGCTGGGACAGCAGGGACAACAGGATGTCCACCATCACCTCCACCCACTCAGGCTCCTCCTCCTCCTGCTCTGTGGCTGCACATTCATAAACTTTAAGGCAGTGCGAACACAACATCTGGCATATTATCGCCACACAACAAAGTTATGTAACGTAATGAGAAACATGTTAGCAAACAGTTGATAATGAAACATTTCGGTTCATTAAGTCCGATATTCACTCTCCTTATAGCTCTGTTATTGGTCTCCGCCAACTGCTGAGGGAAATATCTGTCTCTTTCTTCAGCTGCTAAATGCTCCACTATGTTCACCAGCTAGTTGCTAACTTTGTCCGTCTGCTGTTTTATGCTGGGCAGGTATCGTACAGTGGGTTTTTAGAGCTTTTTCGCTGAAAACAGCTGTCTGCTGCGTCTGGAAGCAAGCGAATGAGACTGGCGAGGAAACCAAAACAGTAAAGCTGGGAGCCGCAAAACCAAAACAATGAGCTGAAAGATGCTAAAATGCCCTGTAGAGCTAAAGGGAGACTGCAGGTGGGTTTGTCAATACAAGCGACCCATTGTCATATGATCGAACTTTACCAATTCCTTCTTTTTGAATATTCTATAAAAATGTGAGCAACTTAAAAGCTAAAACTGAAATTTGAGCTTGGGAACAGTACATGTGACAAAAAAACAAAAATCACAGCTCAAGGTGCATTTAGTAGCTTTACAGAGCTTTCAACCACATCTCCACGATCTTATTAGCGAACAAAATTGGCTCATTGGCTACATTTTTTGCTTCTTAAACAGTTGAGAGATGTGTTTAATGGTTTTACATCACCTAGCAACGGTAAAACATTACTATGAAATGACGCCACACTATACTGTCTATACAAAAACATTTCCAAAGTGTCAGAATCACACGGCTGCTTGAGGAAGACTGTCGCATCTCTGTTAGATGCTCGTCTCTTCAGAAAACCCATTTTGTGATTTAGATCAGTAAAAAATAAACCCTGTATAGGGCAACATTAAGATGTGAAAGGATGATGATGGTGGAGGCAGCACCAGCATCATCATCACTTTGAATGAGGCCTCACCTTGTTTCTTCTTTTTCTTCTTGGCCTTCTTCTCCAGAGCTTTGTCCATGCAGCTCTGCAGGTCCTTCATGATGTCCAGCAGCTCTTCAGGGGCCTTCAGGAGAAATACATTCATGACAGCGTTCAGAGTCAAGAACATTGTCGCTCATTTCCATGGCGGCGTCACATCAAGGCTGCAATAATCCAATAACGACAGTGCTCCTATTGTACATCATGGCTCTGGTTGTATGCTGTACCTTGAAGAGGTGTATGCCGACCAACAGGAAGAGCTGCTGGAACGCGCCGCTCTCTGCAGTCGGGCCTTTCTTTGCTTTCTGCTTCAGGTTCGCCACCGACTCCAGCATGCTGGAAGAACACACATGTAGAGCCAGAGCTATCAAACATGTTCCTACCTCGTTAAGTAGTGCTCATTAAACAGATACACTTTTAAGCTGTCTTATTTGTCTAACCCGTAAGTGAATGAAAATGTAAAGATTACTGTGTTATTATAATACAGAAATGATGGCCAAGTTGTAATAAACTGAATGAGAGTGGCTGTGATATTCTAACTCCATTAGAAGAAAAGGAAGAATTTTATATCTTGATCTTGTCCTGCTCTTGGATCATAGAGGCCATACTCTGTTGTCCTACCTGTCCCAGGCCTGTCTCTGCTCAGGGCTGAAGGGCTGGCTGCTCTGGACGTGTTTTGGCTGGTTAAGCAGGACTTTGGCGTACTGGACCAGGTGGTAGATCCACATGGTGCCGTCAGCTGTTACACCCAGCGCCCGCTTTTGGTTGACAGCCGTGCCTTCGGCCAAGACGTCAGTCAGAGGCAGGTGGTGCATGGACAGGAGGAGTCTGGAGGGTGGACAGACAGAAATCAGTGATGCAGAAGTGACCACAAGACATTTAACATTCTTTAACAACGGCTGAGGGAAATAAACAACACTGGCTGTAATGAGTGGCTGATCTTTCAGAGGCAGGTGTCTAAGAACAGCAGAGAAGATTTAATGTCTCACCCGAAGAACGAATTGACAAGCACTCCTCTGGTTTTATCATCCAGTGGGACAGAAAGCTTCTCCTTCGTCTCTGGGATGTCGGCCGAGGCCTTCTTGGCACTGAAGAAAGCGTGGAAAAAGACAAACCTGGAAAAGAAACAACACCAGCTGATGGCCTCCTCTTCATCAAACACCTGAATGACCTTGACATTGCTCAACCACAGGCGGGTCTCACCTGGCCACATCCATGATGAGATCCTCCTGCCTCTTCACTTGGTAGTTGTCAATGATTGAGGCGATCCGAGCAACAATCCACTTCCTCAGGCGGAAAACGTTCTCCTTCCTGAGGAAGGACAATCAACAGTTACATTCGTCCGGTTTCCATCCCTGCGTCTTTCTGTTCAGGGTCACCAGACCAGACAGGACCGGAGCTGAGAGAACGAGCTGCTAAACATACAACAGGCGTATACACTCACTGTTCCCGTCCTTCCTGATTGTCCTTCTGCTTGCGAGTGCTGAAGTCCAGCAGCTTGTCCAGCTGAGGCTGCAGGAACATCTCCTTCAGCCACTCCACGTAGTGCTGCAGAGCTGCAGGCTGAAGGTGCTGCACCACCCGCCACACCGACGGCACCACAGGGTAGCCCTGGTTGGTCAGCGAGGAGAAGCCCACCATCACTGCCAGCTGTCTGTCGGGGTCCTGACAGCCCTGCAAGAAATCCGACACGTAGGCGTCCATCTCTGGGGCCAGCTTGAAGCGGTCGGGTTTCTGGGAGAGAAAAATGATGCATGGGATTCATGTTAGTCAGCTGTTAATGTGCACGATCACTGGTTTGAGCAGGTTCACAATCAGTTCTCCTCACCTGGTGGGAGTGGAGAAGATAATACTGACCAATCACAGATGGGACAATAACCAACAGAACTCAATTAAATATACAGTTATAGTCACAATATGTGACAATTAAAGCTTTACTGAGAGCTTGCAATTTTGTCTTTCTACAAAACTATGGTAGAAATAGAAGCAGGGTGGCAAATTAGACCAATCACCACACTTCCCTTAAAAAGTTAATTTAGGAATCAAACACTGATGTCAACAAACCAAATTCAAATGCAACTACACTATGTACTAACTATGCAACTACATTATATGGATTGGAACTTTTTGGTACCACCTTCTGATAAGTAACCCTTTATGAATAAGCTATAAGTTATGGCTTTAATAATGGTTAATAATAATTTACAAATGCTTTAAATATCAGTTATAAGCCATTAATAGGAGCAACTTTTGGGTTGCCAGGTTGTGAAAAATCTCTCTGTGATGTTTATCTTCCTCTAGTAAGACGTTTGATTCGTCTGACTGAGACTGGCAACTGAGATTTTTAGCAACCTGGCAACCCACCAATTGTTAAAAGCTGTTATAAGTCATCAGTAAATGATTTAGCAATAATATAGCCATTAGTTACAACTTATAAACCCTTCATAAAGGACAACTTTTCAGGAAATGGTATAAACTTTTGTTCCTCTGGAAATCAGGGAAGAGAGAAATGAGAATGACGGTGGATTTGAGCAGCTTGTTGGGTCGCTACTTTATGGCTGAATTTGGGGCGACCAAACTTCACCCAAATTACAGAAACATGTTTTCTCACTCATCTCTAGTGGTACCTAACCACTAGAGTTATGTTCAGCTTCCTTGCAAAGACCACCAGCTACCAGCTATTACAGGAAAGCTCATCAATCAACCGAAACAAAACTTTCTGCATGAAAAATGCTGAAGATCATTTTTACTCTTCCAGAACACACCTACATATTATGATTATTGGATTTGGACACAAATCGTTTCTTAATGTTTTCTTCGATCATCCCTGTTGAAGAGTAACCTTCTGCTTATAGTCGACTAGAAGGGCCCACTGACCTGAGCAGACACCACGTGTGCCCCGTAGAGCATCATCACCTCTCCAGACAAAACCTCCTTCAGCTGGGCCACAGACAGAAAAGGCAGGGCCCTGCCCAGCAGACGGAAGCTCAGGAAACTGGACACAAACAGGACAACACCAGAGGAACGTGTTAGCAGAATGTAGTTAACTGGAACAATACGACATATAATATATACAGACATGGGACAAATTAAAGGGAATAGATGAATAAATGCGTGGAACTGCTGCAGATGCTTCTTATCAGGGCAGCTGATCTCATACGGGAGATTCTGGAGCGACATGTTATTCAGTGCTCTTCATCACCTTCATCAAAACCAGGTGGAAGGTGTTCATACGTCAGGTAGAGTTTTACGGAGAATCTCTGAATTGGGTTGCACCTGCTATTTGTAAATCCATCACTGAGTTTAAGACCTTCCTAAGTTCTGTTAGCTAGTTTCAAACTAGTGATTTACTAAATCGTGTTGCACCATTAAAACGTCAACCTTGCATTAATATATTTTTCTGGCCACTTGGAGGCAGTGGTAAACACAACACTGACATAATATCACCCTAACCCAGGGGTTCCCAAAGTGTTTCAGCTTGAGACCCAAAAGAGAAATTTGGTTTCTCCCCGGGACCCTAAGTTTGGGAAAGACTGCCCTAACCCATTACTTAAAAACTCAAAGATTGTTTAACTTACTGGCTTTGGTTGTAATTTGATGTTTTTTTGTTTTTTTTTAACAAAAGGTGAAGATGTTCTGATTAATAACTACATCATCAACATCTCTTCCATCTTTACCTAAAAATACTGCTGAAGTCAACACCTTAACAGGTAAGACGTTTCTTACGTACAAGCAATCAAGCGGTGCACCCGGCAATTCCTATTACAAGTGAATGCATCACAACAAAAATCAATGTTCTGCCCTCGTATATGGACAACAGCAGCTAGTATTTCACAAAAGCTTCTTTTTCACAAAATCCACAAGCCTACTGCTTAAACAAAAACCTTTGAAGTTAAAATGTATGGTGTGTATGGGGTAGTTTCAGTTTTTATCAAGTGTTGATAAACTAACGCTAACTTTGCCATTAATGTCATTTTAACACAAATGATGTCTGCAACCTGTTTTTACTAAGTTACAGCGTTACTCCCACACTCCCTTCAAACTGAGCTATGTTTGAACTTATGCATGGCTGGTGCAACAGGCTGCAGGTTCTCTAAAAAGGAACCGGCCACTTCTACTAGTACTACTACTACTACTACTACTACTACTACTACTCCTGGAGTAATGCCCTCAGCTCTGGATGTTAGGATCCAGGGTCTCTTAGCCCCTCGTTGACTCACTGAGCTGGCCCCGCCGGCTGCTTTAACATGCCGTTGATGATGGCGTTGTTCCAGAAGAGCTGGAAGCTGTCTTCCTTCAGAGAGAGCTTCAGGAGGTCCAGGACCACCGCTGGGAGGACACACTCCTTCTTCACCGAGCGGGCCGCCATCTTCAACACCTCTGTCAACCTGCCAGAGAACAGCACATATTGCTTTGGTCTTCCACACAGCAGGTGTTAATTAGCAGGCGTAGTACATTTTGCAGAATTCTAGGATGTGCTGATATATAGAAAGCCAACATCTCTGTGTGTGTGTGTGTGTGTGTGTGTGTGTGTGTGTGTGTGTGTCCTTACTTGGGGACGTTGTCAGCGTTGATGATGGTCGAGGAGCCCAGCAGCTTCTTGAGTTTCTTGGGTTTGAGGGTTTGTGGGAAGCGCTGCAGTGCCACCAGCAGCAGCTGCAGCTGCTCCGGAGTCCTGAAGGCTGATGCCAGGTCAGTTTGCAGGGCGCTGAACAGGACCTCCTCAAACACCTCCTCCGGGATCTGATGGACGGGACGAACACACACCAATTAGTACCAATAGTTTTAGAAATAAATATGGATGAACGCGTCTTTTTTAAATTAAGAATTAGAAATAAAAGAATCTATCAAACTAATAAAAGCGAAATTCAGGATTTAAGTAAAAGATTAAATTAAATTGCGCATTATGTGTGTGTATGTATTATGGTTATAGAGATATGGCCCGTGTTATTAAAGGTGTAACTGAGCAGCAGGTGTCACACCTCATTGAGGATGTCCATCATGGTCTTAGTGGGCAGGTCCTTCAGGTGTTGTCTGTGCTGGCTGAGGCTCTGGAGGAGCTGCACACATCCCAGCACCACCAGCGGCTCCTGCAGAAACACAAGGCAGAGTTTACACTGCAGCTCACACACACACACTGTAGTTGCAGCTGTAGTTTCATTCACACCATAAACCACACAATGATACCACACCAGGGCCGTACAAAACCCGCTGGGGTTCAAGTTGTTTATTTGGAGAAAATCACTCAGGTGTCCACAGGCTTAAGAGCTTTACTCGAGTATATCTACAAGAATACCGTTTGGCATAATGTCAATACCACTTAAAAGTGATATTTTATCAAAGTTACATCATGCGTGTCCAGCTAACACGCTAATACGAGGCTTCAGCAGTCCGAGTTTGACAAATCAAGCTGGTATCTTCCAAACGCTGGCTTTCTTTCTTTGTCTGTCCTTTAAAGACGATGAGTCGTGGTGAGACTACTTACTTTAGAGAGGCGGCCGGACTGATGGAGGGCGAGGACGCCGAACAAGTTTCCAAACAACGCATTTCTGACAAGTTTCTGAAAAACAAGAGAAGACCGTGAGACCTGCTGAGCCCATTCATAAAACCTTTGGAGCCGACAGAGAAAAACACCAGACACTCACCTTTTTCACCGTCTGCAAGTTGTGCTTTTCTTTGATTCTGCTGAGTATACTCTGCAAAGAGACGTCTTCAAAGGCACTTAAGACCTGAAAAACAAAAAAACTCCTGTCAAGCTAATTTAAGCCAGCAGACGTTCATTATTTCCTGCTTGGCTCAGTTATTACAGAGCAGTCACTCATTTTCCACATTTTCACTAATTAAAAACTAAATTACGAAACTGTCAATCATCATTCAGTGTGTGTGATAAGTCAAATGACAACATCTGTGGCAGATCTTTTTTTGTGGGTGTGACACCTGAGTCTGCTCTATTAGCTGATGAAGACTAGGAGATGCCGTTAAAAGCTCTGAATAAGATAGTAAGCGGAGTTGAGATTATTTTGTCACACGTGTATACTACACATCTACAAACACAAGTCAGCCTGAAACATGATCGTGGATATAGATTAAGTTAATCTGGTTTTGGTAGTGGTCTCCGCTCACCTGTCCCAGAGCCAGACTGAATCCGGGTCTCGCGGTCTCTCGTGTGTGAGCGAGTCCATCCACCAGCCGTTTAAAGGTGTATTCCAACTCGTCTGCCTGCAGTACACAGAGAGCACCATGCCGTGAACTGTACTGTACTCAAGTACAATTTTGAGGTACTTGTACTTTGAGTATTTCCATTTCAGAATCAGAATCTGTTTGTTTTTTTGACAAGCAGGTTTTCACACGCAAGGAATCTGCCTTGGTACTTTGGTGCAAAGCAATGAACACAGTGAGGGAAAGGAAAGAAAAAACAAGTACTGCAAAAGTCAAGAATCACAAACAGAGAACAGAATAATGTACGATAAAAATATGTTGTTTTTTTTAAATGAAAAGAGCTGTACAGTCTAATGCCACATTACATGCCAGGGAGAGAAATATTGTGCTTATAGTTTATACTCCACTACATTTATTTCACATCTTACATACAAAACGCAGGATGAGCTTGTAAAATACAGAGTATTGTTATAGATGAGATGAGCTCGACCAGCCACAACATTAAAGTTACACATTAATAATAATAATAATAATAATAAAACACTGACAGGGCCCAGTCTGCATAATGACCACTTTTACATGCCAATACTTCTAATGAACTTTTACTTCATAAAAATTTTTATTTGGTATTTTTATGGTGTAGTTTTACTTAAGTACTACTATATATACTACTACACTTCAGAAGGTAACCATGCTGGGTTCACGCAGCCTCTCGGGGACAGCGGTCTGTCTCACCTTGTTGTTGGTTTTCAGGTACTGGATGAGGTCTTCTACCGCCTTCAGCCGGACCTCCTGATCCGGTTTGGCCAAGTCCCAGAAAAAGTCGAGGAAGACGCGGTTCTGCTGCAGGATCCCGGCCGACCGGACCGGCTCCGCTGCCTTCACCGAGAGCTCCACCATCTCTACAGACGTCTGCTCGCACATCCACCCCCGCGGTCCATGCTGCTGCGGGGCCACAACGTGCCTCCCTGCGCGGCTACCGCTTCCGGGTCAACGCGGTCCGCTTTTTTTCACCCCCCCCCCCAAAAAAAAACTTTATTGAACAAATTGAACAACGCAGAACAGAAGGAGACCAGACAAAACTCTGGGACAGTATAATAATAATTAAACATCAAATGTCTTTCAGTAGAGTGGCAGTCTGCTGCATATATATATGTGTGTGTGTGTGTGTGTGTGTGTGTGTGAATTTGCTGTCTCTGCTGATAATTTTATTGGTTATTCTTGTTTTGTTTTCTCATATTTTTTAACATGTTCAAAATAAAATCTAATCTAAATCTAATCTATATAGATAGATAAATAAAGTTGAATCAAAATGACCCCTTGACCAACACTTTACAAATTATCTGAAAAGAACAATGGACAGGTTTCCATGAAAACTTTCCACTTTCCAATTTTAAGGGAAGATTCCCATAAGATTTACTCGCCATGTTCACGCTCCAATAAGGGGGATGGGCACCTTATGACTTTAATGACCTCATGGGCTTTTCTGTAGTGCTGCCTTCAGGACAAACTTTACACTTTTAAATCCACCTACTGGTAAGAATTGAATCCGATATGGTTTTTCCACAAAAAAGTTTAATTACCTCATTAAAAATTCATAATATTACTACTACTGCTCCTCTCTCATTGAAAAATCCAGAATCTGAGAACATACAAATATTCTATTACTGCTGGACACAACATGTCTCCAAGTTTCCACATCAGACGTGTGTAAGTTGCATACTGGACCAATGATTGGCATCCAAACTAGTTATGATGCTTATATGTACACATGTTAAACTCAGGCGAGCACAGAGAAACTTTCCCCCTTCAGCAGATGAATGTGAAAACATGAAAACAATCTTCTGGTGTCAAACTCTGCACATACGTCATTCTGCAGTGAAACTCAAACATCCGAGACGAGGAACAATAAGTAAAACAAATGTTTGTGCGGAGGGGGGCTTTAAGTTGAAGCTGCAGAGGGCAAATATAAAACAACCACAGCAGAGATCACACACGAGACATTATTGGACATGAAACAGGAACAAAAAGAGATCTGAACTCAAACCATTTTATCTTTGCATAAAGAGATATTTTTTATTAAAACTGCATGCAAATTCCATTATGTCCTAACCAGATCATTTAGTGGCAGAGGGAGAGTTGCAAAAAAGATTAGCAGTGAGAGTCCGACAGCATCACAATCACAGCTCGGTTTCTTGGGGCTCCTTCAGTCGGCAGGAGCAGCCAGCACAGTGTCCAGGGCGCTCTGAGCCTCTTTGATCTGCTGCTGCAGTCTCTGCTTCATGGCCTCGTTCTGGGCCTTCTTCAGCATGTCCTGCATGTCTCTGATGACCGCCCGGTAGCCCGGGACGTTGTGAAACACTCGGATGGCCTTGTCGCCGCTGCACGCCAAGAAGCGCCCGTTGATGTCAAATCTAAGGTCGGTGATCTCCTCGCTGTGGATGCCGTGCAGCTCCTCCTCCAGCTGGCCGCTGGCAGCGTCGTACATAGCCACGTTAGAGCCGTCACTGATGGCCACCACGCGGCCGTCTGGAGACAAGGCCACCAGGCTACCTTCAGATGACGTGCAGGGGACTGTCTTCAGGAGGTAGGGATCCTGCTGCTTTTTGTACTCCACATCTGTATTCCACAGCTTCCACGTACCGTCTTTGGAGACAGTCACCATTCTGATGAATAAAAGGAAAGAAAACAAAACAATTAGATGGCAGTGTTACGCTGCATGTTAAAAGCAAGAGACGATGCAGCTCTGAAACTCACACCATATCTCGTTTGTTTAATCCGTTCAAAACCAAAGTGTAAAAACGACAAGTTGTGGTTTTGCGGGGAGTTATGTGCTGGACTATTTCTTGGCCGAGTGCAGTAACTTCCTGGAGTCTTGTCATCACTGTGAGTGGAGACTGCACCCCCGGTAAAACCACAACATATCGTCTATACAAATTAGGTTTGAAGTGCTAGTAGATGTATTTCTGAACTTTGGACAGAGCCAGACTAGCTGTTTTACCCTGTTTGGAGACTTTATGCTAAGCTAAGCTAAGCAGCTGCTGGCTCTAGCGTCACATTAGAATACATACACGAGTGGTATCAACAATGTGAGCCACCTGTTTGGCTTCGTATCGTGATCAGAAAAGCCCTCGTTACCTGTGAGAGTCATTGGAAAAGGCGAATGCGTGAACTCCTGCAGAGTGGCCCTTCAGGTCAAACGCTCGCGTCACCTCTTTGAACTCCCCTCCCTTCCCGAAGCAAACCTCCCACACCTTCACGTCAGGAGTGAAGCCGCATGAGGCGACAAACCTGAGCACAGAGACGGACAGCACACACAATTACATCTCCACCCCAGTCACAAAGGATTGATTGCATTATTTGTTTTTCTGTTGCTGGCAAAGTAACATTTTAGCTGGTGATGAGGCTGCTCAATACAGTATATATTTTTTAAAAATCACAGGAAATACTGCAGAAGTTGTCTGTGCTGTAACTAACCTCTAATTATAATACCTGGATTATATTATTAAAAGAAGCGATGTTTCAGTCATACAGGCATTATTTGAGAGAAAAATAACAAAAAGGCAAAAATAAACGAGACGTTACAATGGAAGACGTTTGTTTTTTGTTTCGAGTCATTTCTTGATTGAGGCCACGTTTCACCTCCACTTCAGGTGCACTGAAGGGACCCTGTGACATCACTGGTGGGTGTGGTTACAGGTGCTACAAAGCACACCAATGACCACAACCAACCACACCTATCAGTGATGCTGGGTGTGGTCATTAGTGTGCTTTGTTGCACCTGTAACCACACCCACCAGTGATGTCACAGGGTTTCTTCAGTACACCTGTACATCACTGCATCGAGGCTGATATGGAGAAGGAGGAAGCTCAAATCAGAGGCTGTTTTGTTTTGAAGTGCTACTTCTATTTATATTCCTCCCTGTCAACCACTGACGCTGTAGTGTTGCTGTCTGCCATTTCAACAATGGTGACCGTGTAAATAAAGTTGAAAAAAAGTTGCTTTTGTTTGCATACTACATGCTACATTTTGGCCAAATCAGTACGTACCGATAGTTTAGTAGGCAGTTTTGAAAGAGGCCAGAGAGTCAGCCAAGTGACTCTCATGCGAGTCATGTTGAGGGAGTTTGTGAATATCTGAGTGGCACAGCTAATAAAGTCCTGAGCTGAAAGTGTTTTTGGAGAAAACTGAGAATCACTTAATTGATCAAGAATGATGTCAGAGCTTGAGATAACCACAACTTTCCAAATTCAGTTGTGCAACACTCATCAATCCCAACTGTTCTTGTCCTGTAAATGTACCGAATCAAAGGCTGAATATGTTCATTAATCATGTCCAGAGGTGGTATTGTGTGCAAACTGATTTTAATAAGTCAAAAATAAATAATCGTTTAAAAGTTAAACAAAATGAACAGAATCCAAACAGGTCTTGAGCACCTTCAGAAGCAAATGTATGTTGGGTAAAAGTTGATTAACATCACAGAATTCAAACATGAAAATAAGTCCAATCTAAAAGCTAAATGATCAACTGATGACGCCTTTACTAGATTACAAGACTATTAAATAGTTTTTCTGTTGATCAGTGACAAAAAAGTCACATTAAATCTACGAATCAATGTTGTAAGACAGTAAAACATAAAAACTTACAAGGGGGGTGAATACGTTTTCTAGGCAGTGTAAATCTGAGAGAGATGTGGAAGTTTTGCAGTGAGGGAGGGGTGGGACTGACCTGCCACATGGGGAGATGGCAGCATAAGAATTGGTTATCTGGTTAGTGTTGATAGAGGCCAGTACCTCTCCTTTCAGGTCCCAGATGTGGATGCTGGTGTCGGTGGAGGCGCTCATGATGAACTTGCCTGCGGAGAGGAAACACAGAATCAGCCCATCTTATCATTACACGTCTTTTAGATGGTGACAAACTACAAGACGTGAAATAATTCTGAGGATACTGAAAACATCTGAAAACAGACAAACTGATTTTTTAAAAGATGTTTTCTTTCTTAGTGGTAATTTCGCTCATGTGAAACTGTAGTCACCTTGTCAGTCTTGTCGCTGGTCTGCCAAATACAAGCCTCAAGGCTGCTACAATGTGTGCACAGCTTCAGTCTCACAGTAAGCAAGCACTGGGTGCAGCAGGGTCATTCGGTGTGTTTAAGTAAGCAGGTTACTGTCAGCTTTGTGCAGTAACCTGATTTCTTAAACATCACGTATATGAGAAGCCTGTTTTTGTTTTTACAAGAATGCATGTGCACGACAAAGACTTCATACAGCGACATGCCTTTGCATCCTTGCGCATTACTGGCTTAAACATACAATAATAATACAAATAAAAGCTACAAATTCACACGTGACTTTAAGACATTTTGTGTGCTCTGTACCCGTCTCTGCAATGCCAATGTTGAGGATGGTGGCCTTGTGTTTCTGTGGGAAGTCCTCAGCGGCAGCTTTGAAGGTTAAAGAGCCGTCTTCCTTTTTCATCATTTTGAAGATTCGAATGGTATCTCCGTTGGCCAACCAGGTGATAAACGCCCTGCGGTGACAAGGTGAGGGTCAGTGAAGGAGGCAGTGGGATTATCAGGTACTTGTATCCAAAAATGACCTCAAGATGAACCAGTGCCATTTCTGTTTGACAAACGCAGAAATCTGCTCTGGTTACATGCGTTACTGGTGTGTGCTGTGCATATTAAAACACAGTCTGCGTTTGAAAATTACAGGCAGACACGCAACATCCTGATTTAGAGACTATTTAGAGACTAGTCTTTGTAAGAATTAAGAAAAAAAAGGACAAGAGGAACAACAAGACACCAGATCAAAACAATACTGCCATAAAAACATCTTTTAAATCAAATGGATTGCTTGACAGAAAAATAATATTAAATGTAAATTTCTTCAGTCATTTACATGAAGCACCCTTGATTTACTTCTGTAGAGAACCTATAATCTTTTTTTGACTGAGATTAGTGCAGGAACAATTAGCCAATTAACTGACTGACAGAAAATGTATCTACTACTATTCTGACGGCTGACTAATCTTAAAGTAAGTTACAGAGCAAATTATCAAAAGCTCTCCGATTCCAGCTTCTCAGATGCTTTTCTCTGTTTTAATAATATTGTAAATTGAGTATCTCTGGGTTTTGGACTTTTGGTTGGACAAAAGAAGAAATTTGAAGCCGTCACGGCCAGACATATTTCCAGTTATCCCTCAATAAGGTGAGATAACTGCTGAAATTGAAATTATAATGGGTTTTCTGGCAACATCTTATAGTATTGATTACTGTATATATTGTTGTTCGGCTGGTTTGACTTATCTGAGACCTCAGATTGTAAATATTTAGTCAGACTTGACACTGACAGGAACTCCAGTGACCAAAAATCACCCATCATACAGCTACAAAACAATTAATCGATTAACCAGAGAAATAATGGACAGATTAATCAGTAACAAAAAGTAATGGCTAGAAGCAGCCCTTGCTGAGACAGCTTAGAAGCTAACGCTCTGTGTTGATGTTTGTACAAATTTAGGTCAAATGAGGTAGGAGAGAGGGAGAGACCTGGAGTCCGGGCTGAAGCGGACTAGTGTGGCGTGATCCAGCTCCACATTGGCTCTCAGACACTTGTGTTCCCGCTCCAGGAAGTCTTTGGTGCTCCAGATCCGGACGGTGCGGTCGTCGGCGCATGACGCCAGGTACTTCCCGTTGCTGCTGAAATCAAGGCATGTCACGTTCCCACTGTGGCTCTGAAAAGCACATGGACGCAAACACACACACACACTTTGGAGACAGAGCCTGAAGTGACGCATCATCTGTTCCTAATTGACAATGTAAATCTTTAAAAAAAAAAACAGATCACAAATACACTCAGCTGCCAGTTTATTAGGTCCTTCTAGCTAAGACAAATCCTTTCTAATACAACGGCCCTGCAAAAAATCCCATTTTCATGGTGGTTATAATGTTTTTAGTTAAGTTTAGTTTGTTAAAACTGTCTGAGAGAGGTGTTGGTCATTTTGGAGGCTGCAGTTTGTGTTGAGGTTGAATTGCACTCCTGAGAGATGTTTCTAATATCTTGCCAAACCCCATTTATTTCAACGAGGGTACACTTAATATAAACACTAAATAGAAACGGGGCCCTTTTGGACCTCTGAGGTGTTCATAACTACAGACACGTCCCTGAACAGCAATCCTCATTGCACTCAGAGACTCTAACAATGTGTGTGTTTTACAGCAGTGTCACTGTGAGGTCCAGTTTACCTTCAGTGTGGCTGCCAACAGCGGATGGCTGAAAATGTGCTGTGAAGCTTTCTCCTTGCGGCTGCGCTGCTGCTTCTCGTGCTTCTGTTTCTTGGATGCAGGGCCCTTCACAACACTGCCTTCAGCTGAGGGACAACACACAGGGCTACTGAAGAACATCCGAATCACCAAAAACTAAACTAAAACTAAAAATCTCTCCCGATTCTGCATTCGTCACTGCTGTAGGAGGTCTCTGACACACAGGTCAACACACAACTAAAAAGTCAACACACCAAAGCTCTGAAGTAGTGATAACAACACATTTCGATACCAAAAATTGTAAATAATTTTGCTGCACGCACTCTTTTTCTTTTCTGTAAAAATCCCTTGTGCATGTTTTGCAAATTCTAAATAATCTGAACGGATGTCTTTAACGTAACACAGCAGCGACAGGAGCAGCACGCCCCTGTGAACAACGTGCTGTCATTATACACATAATTAACAGGCGCAGGCTGGACGGAAAGCTCTCATCCTATTGGTCCGCCGACGTGACCTTCGTCGATTGGCCGACGACGCGCGACAGTCGCTCAAAGTTGCTCCAGAAGTCCGCGTGAGTTTGCGTGGACGAGCGGCCGCGCACCGCAGACTCGGCTGCCCCGCGGTTCACGCTCGTTGTGAATGAACACAGACGCGGACCGCGGTGACTCACCCGACCCTCCTTCGGCCACAGTTAACGCTTTCTGGCTACCGTGACTCTTACCGGCAAACTCCGCCGCCTGCTCCAGTTCCTCCCGTATTTCTTCTTTCCGCCTGCCCACCGCTAATGCGACTAGAATAACCAGTGCACCGAGCAGCACGGTCAGGGCGACCAGTGCGGCTACCTCCATATCTACAGCTTTCTGCCACGTACTGCACACGGCGCATGTTCTGGGGCTTTCCTTCTTCCTCTTCCATTTCACCGTTTAATGGCAAACCGAGATAAGCGCCATCACCGCCACCTAATGGACCGGAGCACCAACAGCTATTGCCATTATCCACTAATCGATTGTGACGTCAAAATAGTGAATGTATAGTTACCGGCGGCCCAAGATATCATCCTCCAATTTCTCCAGTTTGTTTTTTTTAAAGCCAACAGTCCAAAACCCCCAAAATATATTCAGTTTACTGTCATATACGACAAAGAAAAACACCACATCCTCTCATTTGAGCAGCTCCCCGGGTCACATTTGTAGACCTGAAAGCGGTGGGTCATATACCGTCTCTTTCAGAGCAGTAGTTCAGCTCCGTCTGACTGAATCTCAGGGTTTAATACTCCTCGCCAGGAAGCCACCTTCAGAACTGGGCGTTCACCTGCACTGCTCGTCTCTATTCTCCTCCGTCGAGCTTCAATAAATGCTTCTGTGTAAGACATCCAGGTCTCCTGAAACTTCTTCACTCATGCGTTAATCAGACTTCCATCACAGTTAATATTAGTTTATACTGTATACAGTTAGAGTTGGGACACGGCTGAACTCAACTGGTCTCATGGGAGAAAAGCAGAAGAACTGGACCTCGAAGGGTTGAATGTGTTCTTGTTGGAACATCCACATCCAAAATTCAGCTTTTATTAATTCAAACTTAACGATCAAAAACTGCATCAGATAATGCTCACTTTTCACAAGAAGAGGTGAATATTACTGAGAAATCATTTTAATAAAATAACTTTTGACTGCCGACATCAATGGATTTACTGTCATGTTTTGCTTGACAAAATTCCTCAACTCGTGGTCCAAGTACTACAAAAATCCCTGCAACAGAGGATTTCTGTAATTACCAAACAGATAAGGGTTTCCAATATGACAGATTGCATTTGTAGTAAATCTGATGTTACGTTGTTCATGTGTTGTAATCTATTGTAACAGTGACATTTCAGAAGTGGGGATAATGTGTTGCTGTGCAGATGTTTAAAAACTCACTGTACTTATTAGGTAGGTACGTCTGTACTAACAGTAGTTGAAGGAAAAAATCTAAATCGATCTTTTTCAGTGAATTAACATGGATTCAGTGCCTGGAGTAAAGAGAGGTAGTCTGTCACAAACAAACACATCTCAGGATTTAAAGATGATATAAAGGTCACAGATTCTTTTCACATGAAGAAGTTGAAGAACTGGCTTTAGTTTGTCAGACCTGACCCGCTAATTACATCAGTGTTGGCAATCACTATCAAAAGAAAATAATTAAAAAAGGCGGTCCACAGGAGGACTCTGGGAATGCTTGCAATGACAAAGAGTATGAAACAAGAACACAAGGGTCTGCACTAACTACATTAAGACATTTACTAAGTTGCGCTTCAAGTGCAGAAACACATCATTCATTTACAGGGTCAGAGAGCCAATTAAAAAAATAATTTAAAATGCAAACGCCTTATAACTTTAAATTTACACTGCAGTGTTATGTACCTTATCTGAATCAACTGTGCATTCCACCCTATTCAGACTCATTCAGATAATGTACTCAAACATTCAGTAACATACAAACCAGTGAGCGATTCACGTAAAAAAATAAATGTTTGAGCCAAGGCGCCATGTCTTTGCCTGACTCAACTTTCTCCTTAAGACGAGCCAATGGGAGTGTCCACATACTGTAAAGGAAAAAGAACTTTGGATATGCTTTTGTTCAGAATCAAACTATTCAACTGTCTTTTCTCCCTCTTCAAGTATAGTACATTGTTATGGATTCTGTCTCCTCACGGCTACATTCCTTCACCGGGTCATGTAGTCATCCAGGCAGCGAGAACTCAGCAAGCTGGTGTGCTCTTTCTAACTCCTCTGCAAACACAATGTTTCGGGCCAGCACAACCCACTGGAGGAGGGGAAGGAAGCAGAGGTCACGGCGGAGGCCTGGTTGGGGGATGTTGGGCTTAGAACAGAGCAATGTTAGCCAGATTAGCCTTAGCAGCAACAGTAGCAACAGCGGAAGTCCTCTGAAAGCAGTGCTGGACACATGTAGGAGGTTACTTCTTCCTGTTGTGTTGCCTGCGCGCCTGCAGCCTCTGCCGCGCTCCAGATGGCTTTGATCCGGCTCCGATAGAGAAGGAGGGAGTCGCTGGAGACCCTGAGAGTAAAAACACACTCATTTCTAAGGACCGACATTAAAATTTCTTTCTACTTCTAACATTTTCACATAAACATTGGTTTCTGGTTGACTGATTAACTAGGGCTGCACACAAATTTCCAAAGCAATTAAGGGTGAGATATAAACCAAAACGGACAGTGGACATGCATGTGATTCTGTTTGTATGGACCACGCAGACATAAATTATGGGCTGCCTGCACACACCGTTTTTGCATCTACTGCATGGCTCTGGAAACCGCATTGGTGATCAAACTTGCACAAACTGTTTTGGGAGCACAGACAAGGAAAGTCTAGCATTCAGCACCAGAGCTGAGAGTATCAGAGTGTGCAAAAACAGGGGTGAAGAAACAGTGTGAGCATCTCACTACTCTGCTCTCCTTCCTACAGATCACTCCCTATTACCATTGCAGTTAGGTCATTTTTAGATAAGGCTGGGTGTATAAAACTTTGTAGACCGTCATAATTTCATGCTGTGTTGTTCTGCGCACAATGGCGCAAAAAAAACGCAATGCTCTGACTCAACATGAGGTTCAAATTGAAGGCTGTTCGACAAATGATTATAATCATTGCAGTTTAGCAATCAAGCCTGAGGGAGAGACATAAAGATGAGGGCCCAAAACCACAGTTACTAATGTTAGACAACATGCAACAGCCCCCAAAACACTCCTTCAAAGTTATGCTGTTTTCCCACAAGCCTGGATTGGAACACTTTAATAGCATGTGAATACATTTGTTTCCACTGCGGCCTCATAGCAGTAGGTAAACCCACCGAGCCGTGCCGTTGATGTCCCCCAATACTAAGCTGTGTCTTGCATTAAACACAGGTATGACTGTGCTGGTGCCTCGAGAGAAAGCTGTCTTTATAAGGTTTTTCTTCTTCCACTTTCAGTACCTTTGTAGCTCTGTGGTTTGGAGTTTAGTTTCACTCCCATGTTCCTGTTTGATATCAGCCTCATTTAACTGTTTACAGATTGTTTTCAGCTGTACTGGAGCTGTGTCGAGTTACTGTTGATGCAAAACAAACATTTCCGGCTGCATCGGCTTCACATTTCCACCGGCAGACCAGCGGGAAATTTTGATTGTGAAGAAGTTATAGGAAATGTGACTTTGTCACCAAGTTAGCTGAACTTTGTTAGTGGTGCTATACTTATAAAAATGTGTCCACATAGAAAGATGTATTCTGAGCTATATGGTCAGTGGATCAGTTTTAAACACTGCAGGGAGAAACAGTACAAGCACAGAAAACCACAGTGAGTTATTGTCTATTTAACTGCTACTACTACTCATCAACACCTTTTATCTGCCTGTGCAGTGCTGTGGACAGCATGGCCTGAACAGTGGTGGTTGCTCAGGGCTCAGCTGGGCTCATCCCCACCCCCATCTAAAAACAGCATTAAAGACCTACCAAAGGGAACAGCGTTGAAGCCTTGGACTGGAGTTCCAGGACTTCCAAAGGGAGTTGGACCTGCAGCAGCACTCTGGCCGAAGGATGGGGTAGACGTCCCTGCAGAGAAAGCAGCACACAACTTGATTAAACCAAACAAATGTAGACCACTTCTGGAAGCAACTTCAAAATACCAGTCTAACCAAGAGGACGGTCACCAGCACAGAAACGTGAGGTAGCAGACCTGCACCCATACAGCAGTGTGGATAACGATGGGTTTCCAATTTTTCCCACTCAATTGTTTTCTGTTGTTTTTAGTTTGTGAGGAAATGTTACTCAAGAGCTACGTCATTTTCATTATCATTCTATTAAAGTAAATATTCAAATGAAAAAGCTGCGTACTCTCACATACCTTTCTCTGCTTTTTTTCTTCTGTTAGACAGTGACCTTCATCAAGACCAGCTCTGAACAGCCAGTTATGTTTCATTACAATTAAATAAACTAAAAACATGAGTGTTTGTAAGTAAGAGGAAGAGCCTGAAAATAGACTCACCTTTTCTATTTATTGAGTCCAGAATCAATTCTGAGTGAATCGTGAAACCAAGAATCGAAATTACTTATTAATCAAATATTCAGTTTTGGAATCAGATACCAGTTAATCAGAACATGCAGGGTTTGTGTAAATAGGGAACTTTGATGTCATGGAGGATTTGTCTGTCTGCAAAATGCCATACACTACCAAAGTTTGAGTAATTGTGAAAGCCAAAATTGTGTTTGTGACTCAGAAATCTCACTGCAGCTGGCTTTAAAATCTAAACAAGCAAAACAAAACAGTTGTCTTTATTTCTTACCAAAAGCTGGTTTGTCAGTAGCAGCAGCCCCAAAGTTGAAGCTTCCCATCTGCGGTGCGGGATTATTGGAGACTGGTGTTCCAAACTGGGGGCATGGCATGCCAGCACCAAAGTTAAATCCACTGGGTGCTGGCTGAGTAGGGCCGGAGGGAGCCTGCTGAGGAGCAGCGCTGCCAAATGTGAAGGTGGATGAGGAGGAGCTCTGAGTCTGGGTTGCTGCACCAAAGCTTGGTGCAGCTGAGGGAGCGGTGGTGCCACCGAAAGCAAAACCAGTTGAGCTGGATCCAAACGCTGGTTTAGCTGGGGTACCGAAGCTGGTTGCTGTGGTGACAGCAACTGTCCCAAAAGGGAAGGGGGGTGGGGCGGGGTTAGAGGCAGGTGTAGATGATGCGCCGCTGTTTCCAAAGGTGAATGGTTTTGGTGGTGCTGCTGAGGAGCCAAAGGTTGACTGCACTGCTGGCGCTTGAAACGACGACTTTCCGAAGCTGAAGTTGGATTGGGTGGTGGCGGGAGCAGTGGTGGTGGCTGTGTTGGCCATGGCAAAACCTCCAAATGAAGCAGTGGTTGTGTTCTGGCTGGGTGCTGCCTGGCCAAAGGAGAATACCTTCTGGTTGACTGTTTGAGGGTCTGGCTGTGTGGCACCAAATGCAAAGGTGCCATTGCTGGAGGTTGTGGTAGCAGCAGCGGGGGCGGCTGCAGCTGCAGAAGTGGTGGTTGCAGTTCCAAACTGAAATGTGCTCCCTGTATTAGGGGCCTGCGCTGAGGCTGAGCTGGTACTTGTAGTGGATGGTGCTGACCAGTTTCCAAAGAGGGATTTCACAGCTGGCTGGGCTGCAGGCTGTGTGGTGGTGGAGCCGGTGGAGGCTGTGCCAGCGAGGGTGTTTGTCAAGCCAGGAAAGACAGATGGGGCAACTGTGGTGCTGCTTGTTGATCCACCAAACATTGAGGATGTACTACTTGAAGAAACTGTAGAGGCTGGGTTGGTGGTTGTGAGGGATGGAGGCTGTCCAAAGCCAGCTCCCACAGTGACGCCTCCAAAGATGGGCTTGAAATTTGGGACAGGAGGTTTGCTCTCTGGGGTTGATGTAGCTGAGGAGGAGGTGGTGGTGACGGAAAAGATGGGCTTGAACCCTGAAGCCAGCAGAGGGTTGGTGTTACTGATGGACTCTGAGCTGCTGGCTGGGGCAGTAGCGGTAGCAGTGACTGGGTTAGACGCTGAAGAAGCAGTGGGGGTACTGATGTGGCTCGTCAGTCCAAACAGGCTTGCTCCTCCTACAGGTGGAGTGCTGCTGGAGGCCTTGGAGACCTGCCCCAGCACCTGAGTGAAGGCAGAGGGCTGCTCCACACCAGCAGAGGAGGACTGAGGGTAGGCAGGAGGGGGCTGTGGGGCATCCACTTTAGTTGAAACCTTCAGGTTTAAGCCACTGGGTTGTACCGGTGTGGTTGATGCAGACACTACAGACACAACAAGCCAGTTATGGAAGGGAAAAACATGAAAATCAAACAAGAAAGTAGATGGTCAATACATGAAATATACAGTATGGGATGCTCTGGAGATAAGACATGTAAAATGTAACTATTGTATAAAACTTGAAAATAGTAACAGAACAAAGAAAAAGATTAAAAGACAAATTGTAAATGAGATGTGACTTCCGATTTGGGATTTTTAACCTGCTATTAAAAAACAAATACATTTTTAAAAAAAGGAAAATGACTTCTCTATAGTTTCGAGCTTTAAAAAACAAAACAGGAATTAATCAGTGTTTTTTTATTTATTTAATGCAAAACCAGGTGAAAATCAGATCGAAAAAAATCCTGGGTGAAAATGTGATTATTTTTTTTAAAACTACAAAAAACAAAAAAAGTCACATCTCCTACAAGATGGCTTCATATAGGTTGCCTTCAGAAATTCCCTTGGAAACACCTTCAGTTCAGTGATCGCACCTGTAGTTGTGTTGGCAGCCGATGTGGAGCTCGAAGGAGTGCTGATCTTCATTTTCAGAGCCTCCAGCAGTGGGTCGGAGGCTGCAGGTGCGGTGCCGACACCGCTGCTTGGGCTGGGATCCAGGTTGATGACTGGGATGGCCGAGCTGGAGACTGTGGACAGAGGAGCTGCCAGAAGGCTGCTCAGGGTGGTGGTGGTGGTAGAGCTGGTAGTGGAGGCAGGCTGGGTGGAAGTGGCGGCTGGGGCAGAGGCAGACTTCTCTGGCTCTGGAGCTGAACAAGGACAAATCAAGAGGAAGGTCAGAGGTCAGGCCGCACTGGTCAAGTCTAATGACCATGACACACCAGCCAAAAGAGAAATCACTTAACATCATTAAAAAGCTGCTTTATCATTTGGAAGAATAAAACTATTATAAAGTTGCTTTCCGGGAAGAGTGCTTATAATTAACCCCTTGTTCACACATATGGACTCAAAGTGGCAGCCTGTCTCTTCCCTCTAACAGCTCTGAAGCATGCAGCTGTGTTTAGCAATGAGCACAAAATTTACATGCTTAGCTCAAACGACAGTTATTTTCTCCTGTTGCCACTTTTCCACCGCACAACCAAGTAGTTCATGTCCCGAGCGATGCGTTTCCGCGTCCCAGTCGTGTATTAACCTCATCAGAGAATTGGGAAGCCGTCGGCCATTTTGATCCAAGAAGTTTTATGCAGTTGAGTTGGAGCAGTAAACAACTGTGCCACTGCATGATTGGTTGTTTCCAGGTTGTCTCTACGGTGCATCAGAAGACATTTGAAGCTGAACCTTTCTCAGTTCAACTTTTGGAGTCTTGAGTTGCGGTAGACGGCAGCAGGATATTATCTCAAGGTTCAATTAACAATGAATGGCAGCCCGTCACTCCTCCAGCATTTAAGTAAGTTTGCTTGAGTGGAGGGTAACAGCGCAGCGTGAATCAAACAACAAGAAGAGTTAAATTGTTTATTCCTTCTTCTACTCACCAGGTGTCTCCAGGACCTTCTGGATCTTACTGATGCCAGCCTTTTTCTCTTCATCTAGGTCTTTCGCAGTGATGGTGTAGCCCAGCTCTGGAGGCGGGGGCTGCAAAACAACGAGCACAAAGAGTAAAATAGAGAAATCTAGGTGGCTATATAAACAAGGGTTTCTGGGAGCATGAAGTCCGACAATGTAGCACTCCTTACCAGAGAGATGTGATCGTCTCGGTGGCTGGACACCAGCTGGATCTTCCGTTTTCTCTTCCCACCATTTCCAGTGGAGTCTGTTGAGGTAGTGACTGGGACCTTGGGGACTGGAGTAAGTTTGGCTGCAACATCATCATATAATGGACAATAAAACTAAATGCAACTAAAAGACAAAACACAGTGTCTACTTTATTTTTAAAGTGACATCCTGCCTTCAATGAAACAGAATTGCAGTCATGTTGAAGTTCTTGATAAGGATGCACTGATCCGATACGTTGGATCAGTATATGCACCAGTACTGACCTTGTTAAGTGGATCAAGTATCAGCCAAACGTGAAGTAGTTTCTTCATCCATGTCTTTATAAAATTCAGTTATTCTGCTGTCAGCTACATTCACTCAGTCACAGTGAACTCACAGCAAATCCCTGTCCTCATGTTACCTTACATAAAAGTCATTCAAGAGGCATTCTGGTGGCCTGGAGGTTAAGGCATTGCCCATGAACCACACAGTCTCCAGTGATTTTGTTGCTTTAATTCATTTTAAAATAAAATAAAAAATTCCAATGAGCTCCTCGCTGTAAGCCGGTATACAGATTTTAAATTTGGGGGGGGGGGGAGGGGGGGGAGCACCGGTATACCCTGAGTCGAGTTATCGAATTGTATCGCAAGGTAAAAAGTCAGATCAGTGCATCCCTTGCTCTTGGTGCCATGTTGAACTCACAGCAGACAAAGTGTGAGTCACAGTGCACAGACAGCGACTAACCATTTATGTAACACACTGCTTGACGTGCATCTTATGTGAACAGCTTAACACAGTGATACTGCAGTTAATCAGGTTTAGAGCAGAAGAGTCCCACACAGGTGAGCCCCATGTTGGAAAATTTCATACAAAAATAGGTCCTTGGTCTAGAATGGATATAACTTTGACTTTGTGGGATATGAAATGACTTTGCGGAAATTAAGTCCAATTAAAGTAACCTCTAATTGCCACTAAGCAAAGTAGCCTTATGCAGCTTTAATTATTAATTCAAATGTCCTGACGAAGTCCTTTGTTTACAACACAAGACAGCCACTGGAGATAAATGAGACTTACATGTAACAGGTGCCTTATCGGATGCTGTCTGGTCTGACCTCACTGAGGATGCTGAGCTGGGAGACTGCACGTCGTCCTCTCTGGGAATGAAACCACAAGTTACAAACTGTAATATTAGATGAAATATGGTTGGCTATCAGGAAACCAGCTGACACATACCTGGGTCTTTTGGGGGCTCCCTCTGGAGTAGGAGAGCGAGATGATCCAAGGCTGGACAGAGGGGAGCTGGGCGCTGACCGTTTCTTCCACTGTGAAGGTAAACATGGAGATAAAGCTTAACAACTCCCCTTTATCTCTGCAGAGCCATGTGCACTGTAATGCAGCAGGTAAGTGTTACCTGGCTGAGGCCTAGTGAAGAGCTGTAGGAGCTTTGGATGGGGTTTCTCCTGGTGCCTGGGGTTCCTCTCGGGGCATGGACTCCACTGGCCGAGCTGATGGAGGAGGTGCGAGACCTCTTCATGATTGACTCCTCTGCCAGTGAGGTCATCCCTCTTTTCAGGCTTCCTGGCCTGGAGGAAGGAAGGGAAAGCATTTCCAGCTACATTTAGACAGCCACACTATACTTCACACAGTGCTACGGTCTTCACGGCATCAAATACACAACTGATTGTCAAATACACAATCAATTAAACTCAAAGACAAGATCTGAAAGCATGATGTGACTTCAGAAAAGTGAAACTCACTTAGGGACCAGCTGTGATGGCGTTCCATTGGGCAGAAGAGGCCCAAAGGCAGAGTGTGCACTTCCACCGCTGTCATTACGCCTTGGGAAATTAAAATGGATTACAACCATGCACAACACTTCAACTGACTGAATGTATGAACCAAGTCCTGAGTAGCATGTGTTCTTTTAAGTTGTGTTGTCTTGATTTATGTTATAAGAGGAATGCTGAACAAAATATTTCAAGCCCTTTTCAGGCACTCAATATAACGTAACATTGCTGGCTTCATCTGTCTGTTAAATTGATGGCTTCTTGTCATTCAGACATAGGTGTCTTTAATGTTAATGTTCCCAAAGGTTTCATTCAAACAGAATGGAGAGAGCCAGAATAAGTATTACTCATAGTGAATCTCATACTGTATGTAAAGCATTTTGCTGAATATTCATTTATTCATCCATTGGTATGAATAAAAAATATAAAATATAAAAGGAGAGTGTGCTGGTTAGATTATTATTTCTTTTTTAAACCTCTCGTGGCCCGGTCGTACCAGATCTTATATAAAAACAGATGGATCTGATTTTATTTTCTTTCTGCATAAGAGATGATGATACATTTATAACAGAGATGTTGGAAAGCGGTACAAGACACGCATTTCTCTCTCTCTCTCTGTATGTTTAACCTTGTGCTGCTGCAGCCTTTACTTTAATCAGACACTATTCAGTTCAGACTTGTGCCGTGTGGAAAGTGACACGGAAATTGCCATTGGATTAACTTAAAGGGGTGCATGTCTGAAAGGGGCTAAATACAAAAAACACCAACCACAGTTCACCATTTAAGCATTTTTTGATGGATCAGTCTACATAAAGCCCAATCCACCTCTGATGCTTGCTTTGTTTCCTCTGTGTGGTGTTGCAGTAATACTGGCCATGTGGTCTGTAACTTTCAGTATTGCTGTTAGCTGAAAACTGCATTTGAGCTCTAGTGTTCAATTTGGTCATTAAGACTCCAAATTGAACACTAGAGTGTTAACATTCGATCTATATCTGGTTACATCATCGCAGTTCAAAGGAAGGGATGCGGGACTACAATGTGCAAGGTGAGGGTCACGAGACAAACAGCCAAAGCGATCCGCAGGTTATTTGTCGGTAGCTATGCTAACCAGGCTGACGTTAATTATAATGTAAGATGTAATCAGTGCCAGTGGGGAAGCTTGCTAGCACTGTTGAGGTCCCTCCAGAGTTTTCTCGGTACCTTCTTTTGCTTTTCTGCTCAGTTGTGAAGCTTCCGTCCTCATCCTCCACATCTCTCTTGCGGCTTTCCTTCAATACCTTGAGGACACTTTCTCTGGAGCAGGGGTCCGCAGGGGCCCTGGGGAGCCCTGCACAACTCAGATGGTCCAACCTAAAAACCAAATGGGTGACAATACAGCTCTGGTCAGTGTTAACAGTCAAACAGCAAAGCCGCAGCAGATCACAACCCACAAATCAGGGTTTTACTAAGCACTGGAATAAACAAAATATTAGAAAGAGTTGTATTAAACTTTTGCTACCTTTAACGTTGTCAAAGTTAAGTTAATGTTGTATATAGGGATTGTTTTCATTGTCAAATAATTAATTATTTTATTGAGGAGTGGAAAATGCTCCTCACAATTTCCCAGATCCCAAATTTCTTGTTTTGTTTGACCAACAGTTCAAAATCCAAAGACATAAAACAGAGAAAAAGACAGCAAATCATCACATTTGAGAAGCTGGAGCCAGTAAATATTCTTCACTTTTGCTTAATAAATGAATTACAATCAGAGACATGATGATTACCAAGATGGATTATCTGACTCAAGCTGATTGAAGTTGATCTTCACACCATAGTGAAATGAAGAGAAACGAGAAACTAGATAATGGACAGAATCATAAAAACACTGGTACGATGGCAGACTAAGTGTATGAGTGTTGAAGAGACCTGGGGGTGCTATGGTGGTCGGGCCTGGCGATCTTCACAGTGACGGGGCTGAGGACAGCCGGGGAGTTACGGGGACTGAGGATGTTTTTCTTCCTGAAGCCATCCCACTTGACCGGAGGTAGGACTCCCACTGATGAGACACCCGGCTGCTGCAGGGGGTAATGACGCTGTGGGGTGATGGTGAACCTGCCCACGGTGCCCAGCGGCTCCCTGAGGGGAAAAAAACCCCCAGTGTGATGCAAGAGTAGACACCTGCATCCAATAACGAATATACAGACACGGTGTACACATTTTTTTAAAAACACACATCTACATACAGAGCCGTATGTGATTCAGTCCCTACACAGCCGTCATGGGAAAAGTCAAAACTTGTTTTTTTTTACCTGTTATCCAGTAGCTGGTTGCATCTTCAAATATAAGCGTGTAATAAATAACTTTTGTGATTGCACAGATGTCTACTGTCTGCCAGGAATGATAAAAATGTTTGCCTGGGCTGAAAACTACATTTAAAGCCAATATTTCCACACATTGCACTATTCCACTGCTCTTCTTCTCCACCACGCTAGCTATGTCAGGCCAGCACAGTCTATGGAAACACAGAATTCAAACAATGGTTTCACTGCGTTTTTACCAACAGTAACCACAGGACTTGAGTAAAGAGCACATCCCACACTGACTAGTTGGCGGATGAGGCACACTTATATAGGACTATTTCTTTTGATCAAAGAAAACAAGTTGATGGACTTTTTCTGGGCGTGTTGCTGCCATTCTGGAAAACAGAAAACTGACTAAAGTTCATAATATATATTATATATATATATATATATATATATATATATAAGTGTGATGAAGAGTTTCTTTTCTGGGAGTCTATAATACTTTATTACCTTGTCTGCTTTCTGGGGGGAGGGGGGGGGGTACTGATTGTTTTCTAGTTTTAGTTCCTATTTTCTAAATAATATTCCCTAATGTCAGGCATTGAATATGTAAACATCAGGGACAACCATGGAAATAAGTCCATGACTTTATCGTTCTATCCCTGTTAAAGTTTAATATATTTTATTTAAAAAAAATAATAATAATTTAAATATATTACAATGTTGTCAATAAACCAAACCAAATAGATGTTGATGTGTTGCAATCCCACTCATAACGGTTCACAGATGGGACAATATTGCCATTTCTAGAAACGTCTCCGTCCATGAATTACAGTGAATCCAATGATCAAGTGAAACAGTATATTGTGAATTATCTTGGTACAATCTTTAAACACGCAGACATATATCGAATATTTATCAAGGGGCAGCTGCTAAATACGTGTTTGCTTGCAGCCAGCAAGAGTGTCCTATATAGAAATACAATAAAACAAATAGAAACATAGTCCTGTACACAGTACAGACAGAAATAAATAATAGAGTGACTGGGTGCAGTTGGAAGTATGAACAAACAGATAAGATAAAATATTGCACATATATAATGTGCATGAAGATATTGCACAGCAGCAGGTGAAGTATAGCAGCAGTGTGTATTTGAGTGTGCCGATAAAAGATCCGTCCAAAGGCTTAAAGTTAATAATTAAAACCCGCCAAGAAACCGAAGCCAGCTCCGCCGCCGCCGCCGCCGCAGCAGCAGCGTGGTTTGATGGTGAACGTACCCGGCGAACGACAGCCTCCTGTTCGGGGTGTAAACGGCATGGTTGGGTCGGGACAGTTTCTCCCGCAGCTGCTCTCGGGGGTTTCTCCCCGCTCTCGGCCTCCCGGAGTCGGCGGCTGGACCTTCGGGTTTCCCGATGTAACTCCCCATGAGGAAATCCCGAGGGCTGAAAAGAAACGAGTCACTTGCCAAGGTTTCCCTCCGGTAAATCCCGCTTTCGGCGAGCCTCTCTCTGTAGTGCCCCGCTGATTCCCGGAGCTCGGTTTTGTTTCTGCCGCTCTTCGCTCTCCCCCGTGCGGCCGCCGGCACGCCGGTCACCCCCCAGCCCCACAACCAGCGCCGGAGAGCGGCTGGGACGTTCAGCCCAGCCCGCGGATTCAGGCCTAACCTGGCGGGAAGCGGTTCTCCGCTGTGATAGTAGCACGCGACGCAGCACACCGCAAGAATTAAAGTCACGTAAAGAAAAGTGGGAATATAATAAAGAGCTAAACTAACTACGCCTAAAGCAGAGAGGAGCGCTATATGTCTCTCTCTAGGTGACATGGCGGCACCGCGCCACCGGAGGACTCTCATATCCCATCATGCTGCTCTGCTGACACCGCTTCTTCTTCTTCTTCTTCTTTGGATTTCAGAAGCGTTCGACACGTGTGTGCATTAGCGCCATCCGACGGCCTGGAGTTCATGACCCAAAAACCCCCTTTCAGAAACAACACACGAACACTGTGTTCAAGAGCAGAAGGCAACTGTGGAGCTGCTCCGGTACTTTCCCTAAGTGCACTCTTTAAATATTTGCACTTTACTTGGGAGCTTTCATTTTACGCCACTTTACTTCTTCCACTCTGCTGCATTCATCTGACAGCTGTGGTCTGGTACACGATCAAGCTGATAAACATGTATAACCATTAAACTGCCCTGCAGTGTTTACATCAGGCAGGTAATGCAACATGCAGTAACAAAACACTGACAGGGACCATTCTGCTGCGTACTTTAGTATTAGTATTTTACCTTTTGATACTTAAAGTGCATTTTTCTGACGGTACTGCGACCACAACAGGATCCATCCTTACGTTACATGATGTCCACTGAGCCAGTTCCATTCGCTGAATGAAGACCACAGAGTTGAACCTTCTGGAGTTGAAAGGCCCAGAAAAAGTCAGAAAGTAAGTGGACCCTTGAGTTAAGATTATTTGCCCAGAAATGACCACAGACGACTGGGCTCGGCAGGATGTTTGGTTTTTATTTTTTGAAATATTATTTAAACACAACGTAAAGCATCTCTTAATGTAACACAGATTCAATGGCATACTATAATAAAAACTTGGAGCAAACTTTATCACACATACAACAGAACAACAGAAATTATGGCTGCCCTGAGATTAATATTGCTGAAGTATCATTGTTATAGTTTATCGGGGAATATCACAGTCACTAAGTCACTCATTATGTGCCACTTTAATGTACAGAAACAAGAACAGTTTGTTTAGCGAACATTTCCTAAAACCCAGCTTCTTGTTCCTTTGCTGTGCTCCTGTCTTTTGCGCTGAGCAGGGACATTTGGACTTCAAACATTTTGTCAAATGCACTGTGGTCCACACGAAACGCCCCTTTCTCCAGGGAGATGCACGACTCGAATCGGTGGCCCCAGAGGACCTCATCCTCTGTGTAGGATGTCCTCGCCTGGCATGTCATACCTGCAACACAACAAAACATCAGAGGGTCACGTCGATGTCGCTTTATTGGAAAAACTCCTGACAAATATATTCCGAACAACATTCACATCAGGACGTACAGTATGTACCATAATGTAGCATTTTAAATTGCCCATGTCCAGTATTGTGCAAATACATTTGAAAACACACTTTTCTCTCCATTTCTGGTCTTCCATCCACAATTGGCCAACATTTTCGACCAATAAGAGCAGAGCACTCTTTAGTCTTATTTCTGCATGAGGCAGAGGACATAAGCAAACAACACGTTTCACATCCAGCTTCCTCAGGTTTGCTCGTTAGCAGTGAGATTGTGATTTATCCTGAACTCTACCTTCAGCAGCCATGTGGAAGAAATCCTTTCAGCTGTGCTGAATTAAATAAACCCTTTACATTAATGTAATCGACATTTTTTAACTGTTTGTGTTGTCAGACCACTGCCTGAGTATAAAATAGTAATTCAATTGAGGGTCTCAGTGTAGCATCCCAGGAATTACCATTAGCTTTGGTTAACAGTTAGCACCAAGACCTGCAACAATAGCTGTGTGTGTTCGGTGATAATGAAAAACAAACTAAGTGATCAGAGAGAGTCAGACTAGAGAGAACAGAGCTGTATCCTGAGGATCAAGCAGCAGGCCATGGTCTTTCCATCCAACCACACCTCTTACTAAATGCATCATTTAACTGTTTGACAGCTCTTCTTTCGAGACAGCAAAGGCTCTGAAAATGCAACGTTTTGAAGTGTAGCTGCATTACCATGGACATGACCTTTGTTGGAGGACAGTACAAGACTTAAAAAGACTTCTACAAACCCGATGCTTCCACGATGCCCTCCAGGATGACAATGATCTCAAAGCTCTCCCTCTTCAAACGGTCGGACCCCACCTCCCAGAAGGGGCTGCTCTCATTGATGATGTGGGTTATGGTCTGGGGTTCCACCAGGAGCAGCCTGTCTCCCCCAGTATCGTAGCCCAGATTGATTTCTGACTGCTCCAGTGGGATGAACTCACCCTCCTTGGTCTGCCTGGACTTGATCAGTTTGGCCCGGATCTTGGCATCCACCATGTGGCTCTCTCTCAGATCCCCAATGCGGAAGAGCATGCACAGCTTCTCGTCACGCTCACATACGACGCAGTGCTTGCTGAAGATCAGCGTCTGGGCTCTCTGCTGGGGCCGGGAGATCTTAACAAACATGCAGCCCACCATCAGAGCATCGATAATGGAGCCAAGGATGGACTGGACCATCAGGAGCACCGTACCCTCAGGGCAGTTAGCTGTCACCATCCTGGAGCCATACCCAATAGTCCTCTGGCTCTCTATTGACAGCAGCAGGGCTGAAAGGAAACTGTCTACTTTTTCGAAGCATGCCTTCCATTGTGGATCGTGAACGTGTGCAATGTCGTCACGCAACCAGGCACCGAAGAAGTAGATTCCACCAAAGGCCACCCATGTGAGAATGTAGCACATAGTGAAGACGAGAAGGAACCAGCGATACTTGAGATCCACTAATGTGGTGAAAATATCTGAGATAAAGCGACTCTTGTCTGCAATAGGTCCCAGATTGACCCTGCACTTGCCATCCTTGGTGACGTAACGCTGGCGCTGATTGCTGGCAGTGACATGTGACAATGAGTGCTCATCACCCAGCAGCTTGCAGCGCTTCTTGTGACTCTTTGCAACATGCAGCTTCTCTGTTGCAGAGATGGGAATGTTGCTGCTGCCAGCGGAGCCTCTTGACTGCCACCTGGAGCTGAAACGCTTGAGGCGTCTGCTGCAATGCAAACGCTGAGGCTTTGGGGTCTCTTCTACTGGCTCCAGAGGAGCTGCTTGGATAGTGTGCTGTTGGGGGGGCTCTTGATTAGCCAGAATCAGAGCCTGAGAGGACTGGCTGCAGGGACTCTGGGTGTTGGGGGGAAAGGCCTCCTGGGAGGGTGGGAGTGTTGAGTAGTTAGCATTGTTGTTGTAGATGAGAGAGGCTCTTTTTGTGGTCATCATGGAAGAAACAGTGGATTTAGCTGTAACCTGAAATGAAGGAAAACAATGCATAATATTCACAAAATGCAAAAGTACAACACCACCAAAAAAATGACAAGTAGATTGATAAATTGTTTCTTATTGAAGGTCCAATTCGAATGCCTCCTCTAAAATGCGGCAGAGGAATGTGGCTGTGGACACTGGTGATGTGGCCAGTGAACCCTTTGTGTCCTCATTATTCAAAAAATCACTTGTTCTGGGTGTCTGTGTCCTAAAGATGGGCACTGGTGCTGTGATGAATCCTCTATAGCTGTCTCATTTTTGGAGGAGTAGATGCGCTCAGTGCACCGACTGAATCAGTAGCTTTTAGTGGCAGTTGTTGTAACTTTTAGGCCCAACCCGAGACCTGAGTCAGGCTGCATTTAAATTATATTCAGTCTAATCATTATATTGCCATGGGTCCCGGGTCTGTGTGTCAATATGTCTAATACCTGATTGGATCCAAGCAGACTCTCTATCAGCACATCATCACAGGGGAATATATGTGTTTTTTAGAGGCAGACAGGGAGTCTGAACTGTGAAGCGCAGGAAAAACAATTTAATGTATTGCTGCTCTTTTTGATCGCGGCTGTTTGATAATTGGTGGATCATCATGCAGCTTCCAGTGTACATGTTCTCTCTCTATCAAGGTCTGTTCAGGTTGGCTGCATTTTGGATCAGGACTGTTAATTATCTTATTTGCATCAGGTTTAGGTATGGTTTAAGGTGAGCACAAAGAAACCTTCCCTCTTCAGCAGATGAATGTGAAAACAGCCTTTTCAAACTCTGCACATACATGATTCTGCTCAAACATCTAAGTGAAGTAACAATAAGCAAAACACATTTTTGAGTGGAGGGGAACTTTAAAAAACACACATCATATAATACAGAAAGCTGTAACATTGATTTAGGTCGTGGTCTGGGCAGGTATGCCAGCAGATGTTTAGCAGTGAGAGTCTGCGTTGGGGGAACGGAGTTCCTGCGAGACTCGATCCTGACGGGGCTCCTGATGTGACTGTTGCACTCAACGTTTTGTAGCATCTCTCTGCTGCTTATCAGAGTGGAGATCATTGCTGAGGTCTTCAAGAGGTTGATTACTCTTCAAGTTCTGTTCGCTTCTGTTTTGGGCAACGAAATGCAATCGAATCACATCAAATATGTCAGTTTTCAACAGCAGCTACAGAGTTACATGGAAACTAAGTCGTGTTAGTGCTGCTTCAATACTTCTACAAGTGTTTGTGGAAATTGATAAACATACAATCATGATAATTTAAACAGCTGTGATGGCACTTGAGAGGTTTTGAAAATTTCATTCAATGCAACGTACAGTATATTCAATTTTTATATTTTCATTTTGTTGACACAACTCTTATTTATATTCTGCTGCCCCCCAGATATGTCTATAGATCAGCCCGAGCTGTGATGGTGGGTGATGACGTGCCAAAAGCAAAGGCTGCTTCAGTCTGAAGTGGGCTGATCAGTGTCTCAGTCACTGCTACACTTTATTACACATGTAGGGATTATCACTAATCCTCAAAATTAATCGGAGAAACACCAAGGAACACGGTGGATTTGAAAAGATTACTGACAATATTTGCCAGAAGGCTTAGAGGAAGTATTGTCCAGATGTGGCCAAATTAACTGTGGTTAAATTCACTTGTCTCTTGTGAAAATGTTTACACAGTGCCATGTATCACAAGTTTCTGGATCCACACCACACATGTGACCCAGCTGTGTGGTGCAGCTGTCCAGAGGAGCCAATCAGATGGACAGGATTTTACTGTGAGGGAATCTATCCTCTTAAACAGGCAGAAAAGCTTAAAACCTCTTACTCGAGTTATTAGAACTAAAGACTCAATTACAACATGAATATATTTTTATTCTGAGTCTATTCTGAATCTGTGTTGCTGGACTGTTTTCAGCTACTAGTACCATGTTTATGGGTGCAGTGATTTGTTTTGTATCTCCCAACATACGAAGGACTAAATATGTCCTATTCATACATAAACACGAGTGGCAAGAAAATCAGATATCCTTCTTAATCTTTTACATTAAATGGAATATTATGTGCAAAAATGCTTAATATAAATTATAATTTTACATTTATTTGTATACATACACCAGTGTGACCTTGCAGTCCAGTGGTTAATGAGTGGGCTACAGCTTCTTTAATCAAAACTAACACAGACAGACGACAGAAAACACACCTAACTTCCCTCTCTGGGGTTTCACACCAGGCTCCTCTGTTACACTCATAACTGTCCCCTCTGCAACAACAGCAGGTAGGAGCTAAAATTAAGGCTACTTAAAAGTTACACATCCACAATAATATGAGTAGTACTGTGATAAAAATAACAATAATACTGAAGTAGTGATAAAACATAAATGTGCAATCATCTCCTACAAAGTTTCCTGGAAAAAGCTATGTAATTAAGTACTAATCACATTTTTGTATATTCAGCTGACCGGTTAGTGTGCACAGGCCAAAATACTCTCCATTTTGCAGCAGCAGTTACTTGGAATTTATTAACTGGAAGTGTCCCAATTGAACACTGTCTCTATTTTCCTTGTAATTAGTACCTTCTTGGAAATTAAATAATTTAGAGCAGATACAATAAGTCATTTAAGTGATTAGTTGATTGGTAGAAAATTAATCGCCAACTGTTTAACAATGAAAAAGGCCAAGCATTCCCCAGTTTCTGCTGCTTCTCCAGTGTGAGAATATGCTGCTTTTTCGTATTTTAAATTATTGTAAGATTAATTTTGGATAGTTTTGGACTGTTTGTCGGAAAAAACAGACATTTGCAGACATCACTTTGGGCTCTGGGAAATTGTGAAAGTTTTACCTTTATCTGATGTTTTTTTTTTTTTTACACCAAATGATTAATCAAATTCAATAATTCAATCTGCAGATCAATCTAATGAAAATAATTCTTAAAATTATTATTAGTAAATGACACACCAAGATATAATGGGTACAGTAATTGTTTTTTTATGAACATTTCATAAAACAAATGAAAATGTTGTGAGGTCAGAAGACTACTCTCCTGATCTACACAGCATAGAAAGGACTAGCTGAGAAGTATTATTATATTAACAATGTTATGTTGAAGCCCAAAACATTTTCAATACCTTCTAAATAACCCTGTTCGTTCTGATTTCTTCTTCTACTGAAAACATCACTACAAAAAGAGAAAGTAATCACATACCTCTGTAAAGCATACATCTGCAGGACCTCAGCTTCCAGGTCTGATCAGATGAAGAAGAAGGAGACATGGAGTGAGTGAGGAGCTGCTGTGTGACTCGTCTCCTCCCACAGCGAATACTGACAACGCTCAACCCAAAGCACTGCATGTGGCTGTGGCAGCTTTGTGTCAGCGGTGTCATCACAACAGGTCAATGTATTGTTAGATTTAAACATCACTCTGGATACTCATCTTACCAGTCAGGCTCCTGTTTGCATCCAAACGCACGCACATCTGGCCCAAAGCTCCAACACCAAGTATTTCCATCTGTATTTTCAGTATTATCCCCTTAAAAAACAGTGTGACATTTTGAAAAATAGTGTGAGGTTGCCAGGCAACCAGTGGAGACTCACTGCGAGTCACTGCACCCGGTGACTTCCTGACTTCCTTTAAAAGGTGCTCAAAGGCAGATTTTGTTTTTCTTTTTAACTTTTGGACAGAGCCAGACTACCTGTTTCCCGTTTCCAGTTTTTATGCTAAGCTAAGCTAAGCGTGTCCCGGCTCTAGCTTCATGTGAGACTCGGCAAGAAAGCAAATAAGAATCCTTCACAAAATGTAAAACAAATCCTGTACAGGTTTACAGAAGATCACCAGTAGATACATGTTGGATGTACAGTAAAATGCAAAATGGCAGATGGACTACATTTAAATAGTTATTTTATCCAAAGCGCTTTACAATCTGCCTGTCAGCCATTCACACACACATCGATGGTGCCGGGCTACCATGCAAGGTGCCGGGCTAACCATCGGGAACAACTTAGGGTTCAGTGTCTTGCCCAAGGACACGGTGGAGGGGAGGAGCCTGGAATTGAACCACAGACCCTACAATTAATGGACGACCCCCAAAGTGTTGCTCCACCCTCAAATTCTGCTAGAACCGTCCCTCACAGCAAATTTTAAAAAAGAAATGAGTGAGGGAACACCTGTAGGGGCCGTGGGTAGTGTGTGGGTCAGAGGACATGGGGGAGGCTGACTGACACTGATCAGTCTTTTTTTGAATACATTTCATGACGTAGACAGGTCCCATCCAGTTGACTCTATGTCAGCATCGGCCTCGCAAGGTTCAGGGCTGATTTAAAACAGTAGATGACGTGTTGAGCCATTTTCGACGCATGAAATAACATCTTTTAAATTAATTTGGTAAGAAATGTCAATATTAACAACAGCACTGATGTATTTCATCACAGTAGTCATATCATTTAGTTTACAGCTCAAAAAACATGTTTAAGTGTGCAGTACCTCTTCAAGGATACCTTTTTTATTTTCTGTAATGCCCATTTTACCACAGTAATTGTAAATGGGCTGCAGCGTGCAAGGTGCTGGCCTGACCATCGGGAGCTACTTGGGGCTCTTGACTAAGGACACAAAATGCAAAATACCCCGACATGACGGAGCAAAAAGGGACCATGTGGCAGAGACAATGTTCGCGCCAGTTTCACAAGTGCTGCCCACAAGCCTGTCTGCGTTTTGAACAACACACAGATAACTCGGTCGATGATTAACCCCCACTGCAATTATATGGCTGCTAACAAAAGTATAAGCGGTTGCAATTTCGTCCTAACAACGTACTCAGCATTATGTACTGGCAAGGTGGCAAGCCCTGCCACCAAGATCAGCATCACATTCATTAAGAACAAACAGTTTGGAAAAGGTTCTGAAAAGTTTTGGTTTATTTGGACAAGTAATAAATACATTATATAAGAGATCAGTTTAATGGCTAGTACAAGGAGATTCTTAACAAGAGATGGAAGGCCCAGGATATCTTTCAGATTAAATGGTTATTTAGAGGCGTTTAGGTTGAAACAAACATCACTAGACAAACTCTCTTACTCCTGAAATGACATCAGTACAGATGTTTGATTAACAATGTGCAGCAAAGTTAACCCTGGATACGACATCACATGTTAACAGATGGCAAGCTGCTGGTTACACAACCTCAGCTGGCTTTGTAGTGGTGAACCCACAAAGCTATATGACTGAGGCTTGCGGGATGCTGATGTAAAGAAGCCTTTATGTAATCTCTGTAGGACTAATTGCAGTCTGAGAAGGAACATATCCCACAGATTGATTACAACCAGCTTATACCCTCAGCGACAGCACCTCCATCAAACGAGGCAACCATTTCTCTGTGACAACCTGTTCAACCTACACACGTGTAAATGTTTATATTTAACGCAACAGAAAATGGAAATGAATAAAGGCATGAATCATATGTATCTATTTGATTTTGGTCAGAGCTACAGCTCTCCTCTCCGTATTCTGAAACAAAGCTCGGATCAGATTCTTCACCTCCGAGCTGGAGAACTCCAACGCCAGCGGACCTTTACCGTCAGCCCACCTGTGGAGAGGAATCACAGACAAATCAGCCAACCACACACACTGATGGAAAAAAAAACTGTATAATGGTTTACCAGACGCTCGTGAGAAACTACTAAACATGAAAAAACTGTGGCAGAGTTTTAGGAGTTTGACTCAGCCTAAGCACTAAAAGTCAGGATATCTTGTCTGCTTCACTTCTGACCACCAAATCTGTCTCTGGCTAACTGCAGTCTATGAAATAAAACAACTGTCAAACCAGTACATTATTCATTCAACTTTGTTAATTAAAGTCCTAAATCTATTATTAAACAGATCCCATTCATTCTGCTGTAGGCACATTTTGGGGAAATAAGCAGAAGGAAGAACGAATAAAACAAAAACAACTAACTACAGCTGCTGTATGAAAAAATATATTTTGGGCATTTTCAACTTCAAGCCTGAACATAATCATTGATGTTTTTTTTAATAATTTACCATCAGTTGAATAGTTTTTTCAGACTAGCAAATACCCCCGACTGTTTCATTTATTTATATTATAATCTATTGATACTTTATCGCCATGTTTCCTTCTTACCTGTCGACTATCTCCTGCAGGTTGGCCCGCAGCACGACGACCAGCTCCTTGAAGGTACTCCACTTCTTCACAGAGAGAGGCACTTCCTCCTGATATCTCTTGTTCTTGTTTTCCTCAGCGAGAGGGATGAAGACCAGCGGACCCTCCTCGATGATGGTTTGGCATAGAGTGTGGAGGTGCTCCCCATCCTCAGATGAAATATCCTGCGGGCAGTCAGGTGAGAAATGAAATCCTTATTGATCATCAATAATGTAATAATGTAGATCATCACCATATCATATCAAGATAATGTGTTTTTTTTTTTTTATAAGAGATTTGATGATGTTTGAACTTACATTTGGGTATTTTATCAACCTGGGACTGCATGTAAATCATGCTGTATTTGTCATCTTAGCCATTATAATGCAGGTAATTCAACCCTCCTGTGTTTTTCACCTGGCCTTTATTAGTGACCTGCATTTAATTATTTGTGCCGGCCACTGACTCTGACATTACTCGAATTCCAGCTTTTATTTGAGAATTTACTGTACGTGTCTTCACCCAGCTGGACCTCACAATTTTATGTCTCAGACATGACACGCCTGCGTTAAAGTAGAGGAGCCGTGATGGAAAAAAAGGAAAAAAAAAAGACAAACCTCAAGCATCATGATTTTGGCAATGACCTCTGTGATGGCTGTGTTGAGGAGGTTGCCCATGGCTTTACAATAGATGCTGACTGGTAGGACATCCTGCCACACTGTGCCCAACTGCTTCAACTGATGGATGACCTGCAATCAAGCAAACAGATGATCACTGTATGAGGGAGAAGCAGTGCATGGATGAAAAAACTGAATAAAAATAAAGCACTGGGGAGACTTATGATGAGCTGCCTCTTACAGTCATAGCTGGTAATAGCGTAGTTATACATTTTACTTTCAAGGCCTTTCCTCTCACCTGTCTTACTGCTTTGCTGGCTGCGATGTAGTTGTCTTCATCATCCAGGTTGCAGAAGTTGTGAGCGGTGGAAAGCCTCTCCAACAGTTCAGCTCTCTGAACGTTCATCTGTGCCAAGAAGCACTGGGCACCTACAGGAAAATTACAATAATACTTGTAGAGACATGAACATGCTCAGCATATTTCAAGGTAATCTGCAGATTAGAGTTCAATATTTCGTCTGTAGAAGTGGAAAATTTTGGCCCACCAAAAAGGTCACCAAAACAAATGGCAACTTGTTGTCTGTGGACCATGAATGTCCACAGGAAATTTCAATAAAATCAAGCCAGCAGTTTCGGAGAAGAATTTCACGGCGATGTGGCGGACAGTTGCAGAGGTGTTTGTTTACCCAGTTTTCTGAAGCCGGGCACCATGTCAACAAACGTTGCAACGCCCTCGCTGAGGGGCTGTGGCAGGTGAGCTCTGAAATGGTGGCCCAGGGTGAGCAGGTGGTGGGCCAGGTACATGCAGTTGTTGTGCTGGATGGCAGCCAGGTGAGGGAACTTGAGCAGGTTCTCCCTGGATAAAACGGAGAAACAAGAGACAACCATGTACAACTCCAGGGGAAATGTGTTGGTTTGATCTGTTATATGTTATGTGATGGAAACGTCCTTACTTGTGGTACGTTGGTACAACATCATAGAACAGCTGGAAGATGTTTCTCACGGTGAAGAAGAGTTGTAATGCACTGAAAAGAACAATAACAGGAAGACTGATTTGATTTTACACATTACTTATTCACTGATGATGTTCACTGACAAGCCTCCAAGCCCGGTGGCCTAATGAAAAAACACTATTGGGATGCATTGTGGAAATTGCAGGATCCAGTGAGGACTCTGCCTCGGGTCTAAAGGTGAGGATTTTTTGGCCTCTGATGCTTCATTTTGTACCTTTAAAAAAGAAAAAAGAAAATCCACCTTATTTTGAGTGACATGTTGATAGGACTTTTTAATGTATTTACTGTCAAAGTGTAGGTCATGGCCCTACTCCTGACAGTAGGCTGCAGCTGTATTCACTGATGGTAGATCAACAGTGCTGTGAGCCAAAGACAGAATAAAAAAAGTGAATCAAATGAAATAATCATAAATAATGCTGAAACTTTCAGGACAGCAGGACTGTTACATTGTGCTATCAGGCCCATCCGACTCGCACAGAAGACAGTTGGGTCTCTGAGCACTGCGACATACCATTGTGGGGAGCTTCCAACGGCTTCACACAGGGTGTTGAGTGCCAGCTCCATCAGCTGCTGCACCGACTCACTAATGCGGCAGGCTGGCAGACACAGACTCCACGCCGACAGCTGCTTTGTGTTCTCCATCGTCATCTCCTCCTTGATGGTCTGTTGCTTCACCTTCACCTCTGAGCCTGGAGCAGGTAGCTTGGGAAGACGCAGCTTGTAGTCTGGTGTGATCTAACAGAGGAAGATTGAAAAAAATGGAAGCAATTAAATAAGACAAACAAAAAGCATCTGGAGAGTGCAATCTCGTACAATAGTGCCCATTTTCTGTGAGACCAATTCCTGGTTTACTGACCCAGTTGTACTGGAGATAATTATATAATTATTATCTTTACGTATATATTTCTGTTATTAAGAATTACAGCTATTTTGTCCAACTCCTGTACATCCATTTTTTAAAGATGTTTTAACACAACAGTAGTAGTATAATAAATATAACTGGGACCTGGCCTGACTCAGGTCCAGGTCTCAGTTATTGGGGATTGAGTGACCCTGTAAAGATCTCTGCACTACAGCCGCCCCTGTATTAAGGGCAGCGGACAGTTGAACCATCTGATTAACATCTGTACCACACAATAATGTTGATGGCATCTTAAAAACACAAAGACACTGACTTAATATTGTATTGGCTCAAATATAAGACAATATTTGTTTTTCGGGATATTATATTTCGTTGGACTAATAGTATCTCTGGAAAACTTTTGTTACAAAAACTGAAAAACAGCTGAACTTAACACCAAAGTAAATAATGTGCATGTTTAATGTTTCAGGTGAGTTTATAGCAATTTCATCAATCACCAGTCTCCAGTTTATTCATCCAGACACTCAGCTCCAGCTCACACATACTTTGACGGTGTTGTGCATCTTGGAGGTCATGAGTTTGCGGGCTGCCACGATGACGTCCTTGCACTTCTTGCTGGCAAAGTGACAGTTGACATCTCTGGCATATTTGAGCAGGTCTGTGGAATCACCCTGCAGATACTCCATCTCCTTCAGAGACTTTTCAAACTCCTCCGTTTCCTTGATCACCTTGAACAAAAAAAAGAAAGAAAAATCTATAAAAATCCAATTCTCACCAATAGACACTAATGTTATCTCTTAGAACAGGAAGACAAAGACACAGTTCTTGTCTATAAGTCATCCTTGAGAACTGCTCACAAAAGCAAACAGTTAACCTCTGTATAATGTCTGCATGTGTTACAATATCATTATGCTATACAAACTGCTGTTAGGTCCATACAGTGTTGTATTGTTCTAGCTGGCTGCTGTTGGTGGGGATGGAGTAGAGCAGACACTCGTTGATGATGCACTGAGAAATCTCCTCCCAAATCAGCTCCCCCAAGATGGCCGAGAGCTTTTTATCACCAACGGACACATCTTGAGAAAAAAAACAAAAAACAAAAACAGACATGTGACTTGCCTTTCTCAAGCTCGTTGTGTAATAATTCAACAATACAAAGTTTGAGGTAAGCATGGGTAATACTGTACATATGATGAATAGGTGTCTTGCTGTTTAACTCTCATATTCAGGCTTCACCATTGAGAACACTATTTGTAATTTTTAAATGGTCCTCCTGCTGACTCTTACACACACACACACCTCATGACTCATGAAGTTGTGATCAAGTTATAATACACAGTAACAGTGAGCAACCTTAAAGCATGATATCATTTCTATATGGGCCCGGTCACACTGTACCTAGCAGGTGTGCGTGCAGGGTCTTGAGCACCAGGAGCAGTTTGCCGTAGACCTGTGAAGGAGTGGATCTCTCTTTGTGGCTCTCCTCCCAACACTGTAAGGAAAGGATGGTTCCCTCATCCTGATGCTCTGTTACCCTCACTGACAGTGACGGGTACATCACCAGCGGCTTCAACATGGTCTTCAACAGCACCTGACCTGGACACAACACAAACCAGTACTGAGCAGGTTCTGACCTCAGATACATTGTGTTTTAGAGCTAAATTGATTAACCGGACCGATAAATCCATTGATATTAGCCATCAGCCATTAAGTTACAAGAAACTGCAGTGCAGAAATGCCAAACAATATGCTTAGAAACAGTGTCTCCATTACATAGTCCACCAGAGCACTGAATAGTTACAATTTCCAAGTGTAAAATGTCCCGCTCAGTACATATGTTGGTCACAATTCTCTAAAATACGTGGTGCATATATCAGATTAACTGAAAGTAGTGCATATTTAACAGTGAGCAGTGTTTGCTCTTACTGAAGAGTTTGATCTTGTGCTGAAGGTCTCCCTGGATGGCCAGAGCTTGCAGGACGCAGCGCAGCAGAGCAGAAGGGTTCGCTTCACCGTCCTTACTGCAAGCACGGCTCAGCTTCAGCTCCACCTTCAGGAAGGACTTCGGACCTGCAGGCTCTGGTGGCACACAACCAGCAGTCACTACTACTAATGCCTCACGTTCAGATAGGTTTGCTGCCATAGTTTTGAAATGTACAAAAAAAAACAAGAAATGCTAACAAGTAAAAGACCAGTTTATAAACTGTATACATTTTGTACAAGCTGGGAAGGAGGGATCCCTTATAATGTTCTGTGAATTAATGCAGTCATTGGGTGGTCTCACCTTTTGAGGACGGTAGTCTCCAGATGACGAGGCCCTTCCATTCATCTCCCAGGTGGTAAATTAAGTTTTCTCTCTGCACTGTCAACTCAGAGCTGAGAGCAGTGAGCAGTGGCAGCTGGGAAGTCTTCCAGCCCTTGAGTGAATCCACACTGGCCCTTGCCTGGAAAAATCAATCAGTACGTTAACATGCACTTAAGAAACCAGGTTACTGTAAATACGTGTATACAGGGTTCGTACAGCTTTTTACAGGGTTCGTACAGCTATTTAAGAGAAAGATTCAAGCATTTTTCAAGCACTTTCAAGGTACCTAAACCAAAAATTTCCAGACTCTCAAAGCCTTTATCATCACATCTAAATTGTTACTATAAATGCCAGGAGACAACAAACAAATATGACGATGGGATCGTTTAATTTCAAATAGTAAAAGATGTTTGGTTTACATGAGTGATTATGTTGAAAATCAAGCATTTTTCAAGGACTATATTCAAATTCAAACATATTCCTAACCTTGAAAACATAACGGTTAAAATTAAGCATTTTCCAAACTTTCAAGACTTTGTACCAACCCTGTATATACATGTAGCACGTCAGTAATCATATTTCTCCCCTAGCCTTGACCTGATTTTAGAAGTATAGCATCATGTCATTTTAACTGTATAAAAGCTCATCTACACAGGAGGCGTTTCAGCCGCGTTTCTCAGTCGTCACATTTAATCCAGACGCTCTTTTCATAGGATTGAATGGAATGCTGTTGTTGGTGTCATTTGACTCGTCACTGCAAGTGACACATGCACACTGATCCCGAAGGAGCTGCACTAATCTAATAGCAGTGAACTATTTTCAGACAGTATTTATATTTGGCTCTCTTTTGTTCTGTGTCCTGTTTACTGAAGCCATATCATGAGGACTATAACACACACACACACACGGCATCTTTTTCCTGTTACAGCTGTTCATTCGACATCTGAGTCTTTTTTCTCTAACAAGTTAAAGCCACTTTCCAGGCTCACCTGGGATTTGGACTGGGCACTCGTGATTAACAATATCACATAAAATAACTGCTATGTGAAAAAGTGCAGACACAACTTTCTCTTTTTGGAAATAAGCTACACACGGCACACAACCCTGACTGACAGTGATTTACTGTTTGTAGCGCGAGATGTGATTTTGTTGTTGTTGTACTTTCAGGTGTATTACAGGATAGTTGACAGCCTGTCTGAAGAAATGTACCGTACATACAGACGGATCTAAATTAGCCTGGTTAGTGCGTCATAAAGTCATGACATGATGTAAGCAGCTCTTACCTTTTCCAGCTTGCTGGCTGCATCAACATACTTCTTGTCCACTAAAGCTTTGCTGAACTCCTCCATTGCACTGTGAAACTGAGTAACACAGGAGACGACACACAGGAACATTCACACGTGTAAATTATGGACGCTCAAAGTACCACTCCTTCTCTGGCTTACACAAACCCATTCCATTTCAATGCACATGATAACTTTTATATTATTTAAGTTACTTTTATTTTATATACAATCTGTTCATAATCTGGCCATTGGACACCATTAATTTGTGATTACATATTACATTATATTTTACTTAATAAACTGCTGTGTATGTCGTACCTCTTTTAGGTGTCCAAGCATTGTTATGATGACAGTATTTTTCTCCAGCTGCTGCTTCAGCTTTGCATACTCAGCCACAGCCACGTGGATATTCTGCTGCACCTGTGTCCACACACACACACACACACACACAACAGTTAAAAAACTATGGCACTGCTGTATATATGCCTCGAGCAGAACTGAACCCAGTCTGCTCTTTCACTGGACCTGACGTTCACACACACACACCTCAGTCTCAATGCAATTTTTAAGGACATCCATTTCTTTGGAGACCTCATCAACCTGAACCATTAGCTCCTCAGATCCTTGAAGACTTGGTAGGAAGTCACTATACTTCTTGTTTATCATGTCGCATACTTCTTCCTATGAAAAAAAAACATGAAGAAAACAGAGTTAACAGATGCTTTGCAGTGAGATGCATGACTTTAAGTATCATAACTCTGATCCACCTGTACAACAGGTCTGGTCTGTGCATATGATCATTTATAGGAAATACAGTCATTATACCACCTTTATTCTATACTGATGCAGCAAATTAAGGCCGACTCAGTTATTCCCTTGATCTGTATTAGTTTAACTGAATATAACCGAGCCACGCGCAGCTGTAGCTAACAGCTGAAGTCGCCCGGTGTTGGCTCGTTTCACCGTTAAAGTCCCCGGCCAACGTCGGCCACAGGACCGGTGAGGTTTTCACGCCTTTCAGCGTTAGTTAGCGCCGAGAGCTAAGCTGCGCTGGGAGCAGCTAACGCCGGGTTACCTTCGTGTCTTCCACCCTGCGCGACATCCTGCTTATTTTGCCGGACAGGTCCTCCTTCTCCAGTTTGCCGGAGCTGGCGAGCACTTCGGTCACAAACGACGCCATGCTGCCGCGCGACGACGTTGTTCCAGTTCGCAAAACCGCGACAGGTCGGCGCAACGACGACTCAGGACCCGCCAGGCGGTGCGACTGGAACCGCCTCCCGCTTCTTCTTCTTCTTCTTCGGGGGACAAGTCGCCATCATACAGTACCTCTATGGCAAGCCAAAGGGGTCAAATGTCGTCAGGTCGGCACACGTCCTTGGTACATAAAACGGCGTAAAATACGGCGTCCTGACGGTTTTCACGCCGCTTTTTACGCGCGTTAAAACCACACAAAACGCCGTTATTTACCTACAACGCCGCTTTTTACGCCCGTAAAAACCACACAAAACGCCGTTATTTACCTACAACGCCGCTTTTTACGTCCGTAAAAACCACACAAAACGCCGCTTTTTACGGCGCTCTAGTGAGGTACATTAAACGCAGCTCTTTAAGCCGTTAAAACCCGTCCAAGAGGCGCGTTATTTACGCGCTTTTTATTTACATTGCCGCTTTTTATGGAAAACCAAAGTGATCAAATGGCGTCAGGTCGGCACACGTCCTTGATACATAAAACAGCGTAAAATACAGCGGTTTTTATTTACAACGCCGCTTTTTACGCCCGTAAAAACCACACAAAACGCCGCTTTTTACGGCGCTCTAGTGAGGTACATTAAACGCAGCTCTTTAAGCCGTTAAAACCCGTCCAAGACGCGCGTTATTTACGCCGTTTTCTTGTGTGGTAACGAGCCTGTTTTACACAGCCAGTAAATCCAGAAGAGTGAAGCCGGACCAAAGCAGTGCATCCATGAAAGACGCTTGCCATTGCGGTCTGTGTTGTCTTTATAAATTAATTAAAAATGTTCAACAAAAACTCTGGATTTACTGGCTGTGTAAAACAGGAGGAAGGGCTCATTACCACACAAGAAAACGGCGTAAAAAGCGGCGTTAAAACCGTCAGGACGCCGTATTTTACGCGGTTCTACGTACCAGGGACGACATTTGACCCCTTTGGCTTGCCGTACACATGTTACAGGAGCGTTTAACGACGGACCGGAGATAAAGGGCTCAATCAAACGCTTGATGAAACAGAAAAACACCCGAGTGAGTGAGGCAGATTGATACGTGGGAATGCGTATAATTAACCGAAAGAAAGAGGTTTAGTAGAGAGGATTTAGCTTTCTTCTTTCCAGGTCAGCGGGTGGCGGTAATGCTCGTGTAAAACTGGCTTGCGAACCGCCAAAAATTATCCAAACAAGAAGAAGAAGAAGAACTACGTGTCTCTATGGCAACGACTCTTAGCTTCTCTCGGTAGCGGTTTCTTACAAGTCAAACGTTTCTTCGCTGGCATTTGCAAAACGCTGCAAAGGTTAATAAAAGGTAATAAGTTGCAAGCCGAGTGCGCAAAGGACAAAGCAGCTTCTAGCTGCGTCCTAACTCTAGCTAACGTTAGCGTTTAGCGGATGTTTTTGTTGCTAAAGATTGATGGCAGACTGTTGGAACACGGACACCGGAGAAGCTGTGTTTCGGGCCCGGGATGCTGTCAAGAACTTGAGAATAAAGTAAGCAACAGCTGCAGTGGACTGCCGTGTTCAGTGCAAGATCTAATTTCAGCACGGTGACGTTATGCTTTTGTTTCCCCCACTTTAGGGTGCGCATAGAGAGGGTGACCTCCACAGCAGCCCTGTCTCAGCACCTCCAGAACCAGGTTCTGTCCCGGCAAGAAAGAGGAGCCATTGAACTGGAAACCCTCAGCTCACAAGGCCAGACAGGTAAAATGATTTCTACTGCAAGGAGAAGGAAAAGTCTTACGGTTTTTACTTGTTCTTTTGTCTCCTGTCCCAGACTCGTGTGTTGCACCACTTACGTCGACTTGCCTTCTTTGCTTGACATTGTGATTTTCTACATTTTCCTGCTTGACTTTCAGCCTGGTCAGGACCTGTTGGTTTAACAGCAAGTACTTTTCAGTTTAGGACAAGTTGTGCCTCTTATTTAAAACACAGTGTGTCTTGACTGTAAATAATTGACTATTTGTGAGAGTGATGCTATGTTTGTTCTGCTGTCCACAGAAAGATATATATATATATATATATATACTATCAAACACCAGAGCGGATACAGGAATGTAACAGACATTGTGTATAACTCGTATTTAAACATGTACATGTTTTAGGGTGGATGTTTCCTTCAAAGCATGTTTTAACAACTTGACATTTCTGTTACTCTCTCACCAGGTGATAATGAGGAGGAGCAGGTGTTGGGCTGGCAGGAGAAGCTCTTCAGTCAGGTAAAGCTTGCTTAGTATCCTCATCCCACAGCAAATTATAACGATAAACATCATATAGCTCAAATTGCTTTAGATTAAAAAGAAAACAAGTCAAAGGTCAAGAGTTAAAGCTAATTTTGATGTTATTACTGAACCCCACCTCCTCTCCCCAGTATGAGATGGAGCTGTTCCAGAACGAGGCAGCATGTCAGACCCCTCTGGACCGTCAGTACCACACAGAAGTCAAGGCCCTGAACAGGGCCAAGGGCCGACCAAATCACAGGATATTCACATACACTGATCATGACCGCTACACCAGCTGTCTTCCGTTCCACCAACTGGTAGGTTGTGCTGCATCCTACAATGTCAACACCATCATCTAATAATTCACAATTCATATTTGTGTACAAGACAGATAAAATCCAAGCCTGAATAAGAGTCATTAGAAACAAAATTAATGAGTGAGTTTCTTGCTATTTCTTGTATTCATATCTTTATTTATTTAGCTCAGTCTAGGTGTAAAGTGATCATTGTTGCCCCTTTATTTATTGATATCAGTAATCATAGGCCTGATCAAATTCCAATTCATCATTCATTTTACATCATTGTGCTCTACCTTATAGGTGTTGTACTCAGACCACAACATGTGACAGCAGGGCATGTGTTTTAAAAAGTTAAAGGATAAGGCTGAATTATTCAATATTTTTCTTATTGTCAAAAAATTGCATTAAAAGCCCAAAACCAACAATGCGTTAGTACGTTGCTCAACACTGCAGCTTTGCTCCTGTTGGATAGCACTCATTCCAAGATAGGCTTTCTTTGTGAAAATGAATGTGAAACCACAAATTCTACATTTCTTGTCTGTTACTGTGGGCGTAAGTAGCTTGTTGTTTTTGACCCTGAAAGCAGCACTCCACTGATTTATTGACCACAACCAAATCTCGCCCCACATTCCTGGCTGAAAGGATGGCCAGCGTGAGACACAGACGGCAGGACAGACGCACAATGTAGGTGAAGCACCAGCTCACTTATTTAAATGGATCGATAACTCAGATTGTCTTTCATGGGGACACTCTGTATTCTGTTTGCCAATTCTCAAAATGCATGTAATTAGAGTCTCCTCTTGTAACTAACTTTCTGTCTGTGGAACATCCAGTACTTGCATATAATGCAGTTAGGATCAAATTTCATTAAGAAACTTTCATCTAAACAATGCTTATTAATCCTCAAAGACAGTACTGGTAATGTTTAAAGTTTTAAACAGTCTTGTGATAGGATGGTCTGGCGTATTTTGCAGGGATTTTAGTGTCCCTAAATCAAAGATCATCAACTGGGAGCCCACAGAGGAGTTTGTGAGGAGCAGTCATGTGGTGAATAGTACCATGCAGACCATGCACATCATGGGAGACCTGAGCCCCTCTGGAAGGTAAGAACATTAACACAAAGATTTTGACAAAAACAGACACATCAAAACAGACCATTATTATTCGTCCATTATTATCATCCATCAGTTTCCATGTGGTATTAACCTGCAATCTGTATTGTTCTCAATACTTGATTCTGCCCACATTGTGATCAAATCTCAGTGTGTAAATGATGTAGGTGGAGCTGTCAGTAAACATGGTGTGTCTCAGGTGGGCAGCAATGTTACTGTATAGGCTCTGCTTATCTTTCCTTTGCAGAGGAAGGGCTCGTCTGTAGCTTTTTGACAGCAACAGGAAGCGGCAGAGTTAGGCGACATAAGAATGTGGTCACACTCTACAGATGTAATTTACACCTGGCTAAGATCCAACAACAATGTGATGTGATGTGGCCTAACCCATAGCATCCAGAAAACATCCAGATACAGATCTCTTATGTTAATAGCAAGTAGAAATGGGATGTAAAATATAATATGCAGTATACAAGATTCTATTCTGACATTCAGTTTTGCAGCTCAGAAATTGACTAAGTGAAGGAACCTTTTGCGATTAGCAGGTTTTATTAACGGCATAAATTAAAATCTAACTGTGGATGTTGTGATTCTCTCTCTGTGTATTTGCTTTCTCAGGCTGGGCCAAAAAGAGAATGAATGTTTGCTGGTAACCATAAAAGCAGATGGCAGTGGAACAGTCATCGTAAAACCTGACTTCAACAAAGGCAAAGAGCCCTACAGGCAAGATCACAACACGACTGGAGACTACATGTAGCTCCAGTATTGACGGATGCCATATCATATCAATATGTTTTAAGACAACTGTGTGACATGCAAGAAAATGTGTAAGTTAAAGCTGTATTATGAATGTGACTAAAAGTCCACCACTCCAGACTGAAATATCTTGACAAATATTGGATGGATTGTGATGCAACAAAGAAAACAAAATAAAGGATGAAGGAATGCCTGTTTTTTTTGGACAAATTAAAAGAAAACCAGTCTGTTGTTTGTGCCGTTTTGCAGGATTGTAACAGAGGGGGAGAAGAGAGAAGTTTGGCGTCTCACTGTGGAGAATGTATCCCCAGCCATGCAACCAGAGGAACAAGAGAGGGAGCGGAACATGTACAAAGATGTGAGTTCATCTCCATCACATTTCCTCCAGGACCAGAGCAAAATTGAAGAGTATACCTTTTAATGTTCACGTTCATATTACAGATTATTTTTCCTCTGTTTCTAGCTGTATGCACGGCACAAGGAGTACCTCAATAGCCTTGTTGGACAGGACTTTGAAATGGTAAGTTGTTTAACAAATTATCTTTGGAGCTGAATTTGATCTGAAAATGGGGATCAGTGCCCATTATAGTTTCCCAGAGGCCAAGGTTACATATTCAAGTTGCTTGTTTTGTCTGACCAACAGACCAAAAACCAAAGATATTCAGTTTACTATCATATATGTCAACAAAAAGCAGCAAATCCTCACATTTCAGAAGCTGGAACAACACGTTCAACACTGGACTAAAGACAAAATGTTAAATTAGCTTGTTATGGTGGTCTATTTGGCTATTTTGCACTTACTATGTGTCTCTTTCTTAGCCCCCTGTAGGTATTCTGCGTTACGTGATGAATGGAGAGATTGGTGAGTAGGGAAGCTGTGGTCCTCAGTACTGTATATATTTCTAAAATGCCTATCTTTGGCACTTAAATCTCCTTCTTCTTCTCTTTACCCAGTCTCAGCTAAAGGCTTTGAATATGATAACTTATACATCCACTTCTTCATGGAACTGCCCAACAGTAAGTGACCTACAGTTTATGACACTTTTTACATTGTGACACTTTTACATTGTTGAGGCCTTTTTAAATCAATTAAACTAAACTAAATTTACCACTTCAACTTGTATTATTCTCATTTGTTTAAGATTGGTCCAGCTTGCCATTTCAGTCTCTCTCAGGGGTTACCCAGACCTGCCGGACCAAAACATTAGGGAAGGTGTGTATACTGTAGAAGGAACTGGTGAACGGCTTCAGAGCATGGTTACTGAGATTTATTAAACCCTCATCATCCTCTCTGCCAACAGGAAAATGTAGCTTTCTTCAGTTACCCCTTCAGCTTTGAGGCTTTCTACATGTGTGAAAAAGAGAGCGAGGGTTAGTATCAGCCATGGAATAATGTCTTTAAAGAATTTGTTTCATGAATTAGTTCAATGTTAGTGATTTTGTTTATTTTAATGATACACTGCTGCATTTATAGATTTGCCTGATGCACAGGTTTTCTCCTTATTTCAGAGTCGATTCCCCAGTGGCCAGTGCTCTACTTCAAGGTTCTTTCTCTGGACTCCTGGCAGCGCTATCGAACTGAAGGCTATGGCTATCTGCTTTTTCCTGCCATGCCTGGTATGCTGTGTACACTGCAAAATTGTTGGGTTCAAATTAGGGCTGCAGCAAAAGGTTATTTCATTATCGATTAATCTGCTGATAATTTTTTTAAATTCTTTTCTAGAAAATGTCAGAAAATAGTGCAAACAACGATGAAAAGCAGCAATTCCTGACATTTTAGAAGCTGGAAACATCTGTGCTTGAAAAATGACTGAAATGATTGATCGATTATCAGAGTAGTTGCAGTTAATTTGTTGATCGAATAATTGATTAATCAACCAACAGTTTCAGCTCTAATTTACATTTACAAAAGATACTTTTTATCTAAAATTTTGAAGGATTTTTTTGTGTGTGCCAGGTAAACATACAATAACATGCCATACGTGGAGACCTCTTCAGACAGGGACCATCTCTGCACTGAGGCGCTTCTTTATTGGAGGTTCTCCGGAGCTTGAAGACCACAGCTACGTCAGAGTACCAGGGACCTTCAAGGTAGGCTCAAACCTCTGTGGAAGCTTTCTGGTGATGAAGAGTGCACATGGACAATTTTAGCTCATCTCTTTTTTTTTTTTTTGCCGCTTGTCACTCAAAGATGCACAGATTCACCTGGATTGTATGTTTACATACATTGAATAGTTGCACTGTTTTCCTGTGACTGTCACCACAGTTAAATAATAAATAATAATAAAGTAAAGTAGTAGTCTGCTGAAGTTCTGCCATCTTTGTGAATATTTTAGACCCTGCATTGTTTATGTCCATGTTCATGCTATGTCAATAATGATACTGAAGAATGGGCTTTTTATTTTTATTCTTCCATATATGGCTGCAGGGTGAGAGGCTGAGTCGCTTTGGCTTTTGCACTGAAACCACAGGAAGTGTCACCTTTAATCTGCACTGCATCCAGCAATCCAGGTAAGTAGTGGGTGGTTTCAACCATGTCTTGTTACGCCCAGCCTTGAAGGGAAAAAAAGGACATTACGTTTCTGTGATTGGTATGCTCTGGGTCTGCATTGTTAAAGGTTTATTCTTGGGTCAGTTAACCTGATGCATATATTAGTTTCACCACAACTAAAATATGCAATATCACACCAGTCTCAAGCACCACAGTGAATTATTGGGGAAGCAGCTCCTTTTGATTCAGAAGGAACTTACCAGACCAGAACAATATACTGTACGCTGTTATCGTTTTCCCCATGGCACAAGATCAGGAGCCAAACTCAGGTCATTCAGTTGATCAGAGACACATCGCTCAGGTGAAACTCTGCTTTAAAATTGAAATTATTCAATTTTTGAGGAAATGCACGTCTCAGTTTTAAAACCAGCAACCAAACCACTGGTGTTTTTTACGAGTTTCTGGTGTTACAAAGTGGCTACAAATCACCTGTCTATGCTTATCCGCTATGCCTTGTTGTATTTCGTGAGGGTGTTGCAATTATTATAAACCTCAGTATTTGTTTGTGTACAATCTTTCTGTGAAATATTTCATTCATCATCATTATTTATCATACTATTACATGTTTTAATTTCCTGTACAGTAGCTGTACACTGTGGTTTAATGTATGCATGTTGTGTATGTTTCAGGGCCTTTGTTGATGCCACCATGTTGAAGAAGAGGAGGCAGAAAGTTTTTGACCAGCTGGGAGGATTTAGCCAGCAAGGAGCTGTTTGCACCATCCTGGGTAAAGACATTCACTCAGAATTAGTTATTTATTAGTCCATGTAGCTCAGGTTCTGGAGGTTTAAAGACCAGTTTGAAGACTAAGTTGTGTGGGAGATCAGCTCTTCAGGATACAAGTTTGTTCCAGTTCTTAAGTCCAAAATATTTAAGATGTTGATCTCTGCAGAGTGAAGAGCAGTATTTATAAACAGATCTATAGTCATAAGACCATAGATCTGTTGTTGCATAGATCTACTTGTTTATTAGTATTTTTGTTTCTCTGTCAGAGGCCTTCCAGAGGGCCAGGAGAAAAATGCAAGATGCCCGAGAAAGCCTTCCCCGAGACCTCATCAACACCACCTCCCAACTCCAGACCGAATCCTCTGCATAGGTGTGAAAAACGGTGACTGTCGTTCTGTCAAATACATAAAAACAGCCAAATGGCTTAGACATACTATTTTGAGGTTTAGAATAGAAGCAACATTACCAGCAAGTATGAGTTGCCTTTAAAATATTGCACATTTACTGTGTTTTGCTGATAACGTAGGACTGTGATGTACTGTAACGAGTCAGAGAGAAGAAAACTGTGTCTGATTGTTATTTATTCTTTGTAAAGACATATTGGGAGGGGTAATAATTGAGGTAAATATGGATTTACGTGGTAATGAATAAGGAACAAAGCCAATACGTCTACTAAGTATGGTATCAGCATGTCTTGTATTTTATGTACAGTCACTGTTTGTCTCAGATTTGAGTAAATAGTCTCATTTTCAGAGTTATAGACAGTGAGGCTTGTGAAAACTGATTTAACAGATAATGAAATACTTTTTTAGATTTGGATTGTATATTTTCCATTGGTTAATATTTGAAACAATAGAATCACATTTGTTGTAATATAAACTTTTTTGTATCAACTATAACCACTATTTTTTGTGTATTTCTTTCCCGTGTGATTATAGCCACTTTCATTACAATTCCATACAAAATTATATTTGCACTTTGTATATGCAGTTAAAGGCCGCATAAGTTTTGTGTACAGGAACTACTGGTGTGTGGAATGGATGCCATTGGCAGCGATTAAGGCCTGATGTGGCTCTACAAATCAAATGGAGAAGCAGGACAGATTAACACTTGAGTATTTTTATAGTGTCTTATTAATACTTTTACTCAAGTAAACGGTCTGAATACTTCTTCCACCACTGCGAGGGGGAAAAAAAAAAAAAAAAAGAAGCCAGATGTAATGGTCATGACATACAGTTCACTGTGGTTAAAAACACTTGTAGTTTCCACTCCGACAGTCAGGACATCATTGAGATCCCAGCCAAGACTTTCCTCTCGTGGTACATTCACGACTGTGGGAAATTGTAGCGCCATGACCAGTCGCGCCTGTGTTTAAATGTAAAACTCAATGTCAATTTAGATTCAACGCTTGCACTGATTTATTTTACGCGTGAACCCAAACGACAATGGAAGTGATCGATCTGTCCACATCATCCACATGCAGTCGATTATGGGTGGTGTCCCTGCCCCCGGTGACCTTGCTGCGTGTGGCGTGTCCGGTCCTTTGCGCTCACACACACACACATATATATATATATATATATATATATATATATATATATAGTGACCTCAAACTGCAGCCGTCTACAACGCATTGGATCTGTCGAGTCTGTCACATCTTGGTATGCAATATTTCCTAGTCTCGACTCAAGAGGGAACTTTCCCAGTTTCCGATGACAGTGAACGCACCGCCACAATCCATATTCTCCATCTTTCTCCAACCGGGCGAGGGACCAGCCTGCGTCTTGCACCCACAGCAGCTTTTTACACGCAACCAGGTATCTGAAATACTTTACACTTCAGCGCTTCTGTAACGTTGCTGCTGTTTAGTTTCGCGACGTCGTGTCGTGTCGACCGGGCAGCTCGCCGCGTTATAGCCGCGTTAACGTTGAGAAACGCAGCGGTGGAAACTGGGCCGCTGGTCGCTTTTCTGCGTCGATGTCAGCTTTAATGCCACAACCCTAAAAGTCACACCGGACCCGGGACAGCGTGCCGGTGCCGGTTGGATTTGTAACGTTAGTTGTTCGTCGTTATTAGCTACCTAGCGGCGCTAGCGTCGGCCGTTAAACGGTTTGCGTTCAACGTTAGCACGCAGCGGGCTAACGTTGAACGCAAACCGTGGCTAACGCCGACATCACGCCCCGCACATTACCGGAGATGTCACGACTACCTTAGCAAGGCGATGCCGTTATAGCTGATGATAAAGCGAGCGAATGGTTTAACGTATCGCTAGTTGTACGTACGTTAAGATACGCCAGGTTGTGTTAACGTTAGCTAACTTCGGTGCAGCCAGCAGCAGCACCTGTAATGAAACTGGAACATAAACCCAAATGGTCATTCAGACCCGGCTCGGTCATTCAGACCCGGCTCGGTCATTCAGACCCGGCGAGGGGCCGTTTGAGCATTTAACGCTGAACACGCCTGTGCAAGTTGGCGTCCCACAAACGGTGCAGCAACACCGGCTCTCTGTTGGAGTTAAAAGACATTACAGAAGCCAGCATTCAGTGTATACCTTTTTTTTTTTTTTCTTTGTCAATTTGTGTTGCATTTGTTGTCCATTTAAGAGGACAAATGGGCAAATATAAACAACCTGATGCTGACATAAGCTTTTCACAGCGTTGTGGAACTTGCTCCTGGGGATTAATTGCTCCCATTAAAAGGCCTGTTATCAGTTCATCCCAAAGGTGTTGGACTGGGTTGAGATCCGGGCTCTGTGCAAGGCCAGTCAGGTTCTCCCACACCAAACTGGGAAAACCATTTCTTTGTGGACCTTGGTTTGTGCACAGGGCATCGACATGTTCACACAGGAAAGGGCCTTACCCAAATTGTTGCTACAAAGTCGGAAGCACAGTCTTGTCAAAAAATATCATGATGTGCTGCTTTAGCTTCATGGGAAGAACTGTCATTGCTCCCACGCGTCTCCACTTCACAACAGTGGCCGACAGACTGACTTATGGGAAAGATGGCGTGCTGTGACAGTGTCACGTTGGAAGTCGCTCAGCTCTTCAGTACGACCCATTGTACTGCTGATGTTTGTCAGTAGAGATTACGTGGCTGTATGATTGATGTCACGCACCAGATCAGGGAGGGAGAGACTGTAAAAACAAATGGATATTGAATTAAAAAATGAACTCTCATTTATTTGAAAAGGGAATTTTGCTGATGGCATAATGCAGTGTTTTTCTTCTGTACAGACTTAAACAACCACAATCATGACGGATTCCAAATATTTCACAACAAACAAAAAAGGTGAGTAAGGACTGTGTTGTTATTAGTTAGTCATTTTCAATCCCCCTACTGAAAAATTAATTTAAGCCTTAAATATTCAGTTGCTTTTAATTTCCACTTCAAGCAGGCTTAAGGTTGGAAACATCATCTCATTTCACACTGTCTCTGGCTGTGTTTTCAAACCGTACTGCTGCCAACACTCAGTGTGTGATTCATCTTCCAGGGGAGATCTTTGAACTGAAGGCAGAGCTGAACAACGAGAAGAAGGAGAAGAGAAAAGAGGCCGTGAAGAAGGTCATTGCTGCCATGACTGTTGGCAAGGATGTCAGGTACACTAGAAAATGTAAACTCTGACATAAGCCAGGCAGTTCTGTACATTATCAACGACTGTGGTATGTCCAGCAAATCAAAACGAGGCCAAACTAAAATTGCTCACTTGATAGTGTGTTCACCATGTACTCATAGCATGAGTTAAAGGAACTCTACGAAACATAAAGTAACCGTAACGTGTAGCCATTGTGACAGGATCTGCTTTTGTTTCCGCTGTTCTCCGCCTGCTTTGGGGACAAGTTCCTGGAACCATTTGTGATTTGGTGAAGCAAATTAGTCAATACAGTGGAAATGCAAGGGAGAAGCTTGTACCAAAGCATGACAAGGTTCTTAAAAGTGGAAAGTGAGGTGAACACAGACTGTGGTGGAAGTAGGAATGTAAGGAATGTGGAGAAAACAGTTTGTGGAGCATTTGGAGCTCTGGCCATTCACACCTTTTCACCACTTTCAGACTGTCTGAACAACCCTTCTGAGAGAGTATATTTTGGCCTTTAGGGTGACTTGTTTATCAGATTGCTCACAATGTAAACATAAGCTGAAAGAAACAGCCTCGAAGCTTCATACTGTAAACTGACTGAGTCCTATTTCTTTGCTGCCAGTTCTTTGTTCCCAGATGTAGTGAACTGCATGCAGACCGACAACCTGGAGCTGAAGAAGTTGGTCTACCTCTACTTAATGAACTATGCCAAGAGCCAGCCTGACATGGCCATCATGGCCGTCAACAGCTTTGTCAAGGCAAGGCCCTAAATGAAGTTGATTTGTTTTTTCAACTGTGTGCATAATGCCTCCAGGGTACCCGAAACTGTTACTACATCTACACTAAAGCAGATAAATCTTTAAAAAATGTTGTTTATTTTTTCCCCCATCTACACTCAAATGAGAAGGCAGCCTTTTCAGATTTATCCAAAACATGAAACAGGAAATTGTATAAAAATGTCTTTTTATAGGAATATGGTAGTATGTACACTTGTGTTTACATCATTATTACAGTAGAATATTCTTTAAAGCTGTTTTTCTCCCCTGTAAACCCACAAAGCCAAGCTGTAGTGGAAACACACCACTGTGTGTTAAATACACAAAGGATACATTCAAGGTCTTAGAATTGCTCTGCGTTAGTCATAGAAAGTTATGGAATCACTTTTGAAACTCAAATGAAATCTAATCTGATTAAAACCACAACTGCCTTTCTTGTCTTGCCCTCCAGGACTGTGAGGACCCCAACCCTCTGATCCGGGCTCTGGCCGTTCGCACCATGGGCTGCATCCGGGTGGACAAGATCACCGAGTACCTGTGTGAGCCGCTGAGGAAGTGCCTGAAGGACGAGGACCCATACGTGAGGAAGACGGCGGCTGTTTGTGTGGCTAAACTTCATGACATCAATGCCCAGATGGTAGAGGACCAGGGCTTCCTGGACTCCCTGAGAGATCTCATCGCTGATTCAAATCCCATGGTAGGTGCCAGTTCTTTTCAACCTGAGCTGTATTTTCATAGGTTTTGATTTCACACCAAGACAGTCATAGAAACAGAGTTTGCATGACTGTCTGCACCAATCTTAAGTTGCAATAAAGCAAGATATTGACCAGGTAGACTCATCTTTTAACATTAGTAGATCTGTGTTGATATACTAGAATGCTGGATTTGTTAAAGTACTGGTCAATTTGTCTGAAGATCCTCAGTCATCCAGGTCGTGGTACATCTAGAAGTGCTAAGTCATGGGCGACTGGACTTGCTTTAGATTCTTGAAAATGTTTTGACTCTTATCCAAAAGGCAGCTTCAGTTCAGAACTGAACTTAGCATTTTTAGATATACTGGTCAATAGCTGCATTCATTGAATTAGAGGAAATGTTTTGACTTTGTTTGGGTTTAATTTGGACTATAGTGAAGAGTAGAGCTCCTCACAACCGTTACCCTTTCAAGTTCTCGTCATAGAACACCTCCGTCCTTTAGGTTGTGGCCAACGCGGTTGCTGCCCTGTCTGAGATCAGCGAGTCTCACCCCAACAGCAACCTGCTGGACCTCAATCCCCAGAACATCAACAAGCTGCTGACGGCCCTCAACGAGTGCACGGAGTGGGGACAGATCTTCATCCTGGACTGTTTGTCCAACTACAACCCCAAGGATGAGCGCGAGGCCCAAAGGTAGCAATCACTTCGACTAAAGTATGGAATGTAGGCTTGTTCCGATTGACCAGCATATCGACTATGTGATTGAAGAGACAATCGCTGATAAAATAAAAATAAAAACCACAAATGAATTCCATTCATGTCCATTGTATTGGGTTGGAGGCACAAATATCAGAGACAAATATCACAAAACCAGGACAAATAAAACCAAGACTGTCTGGAGAGGTGCTACTAGAGGGTAGTGGGAAAAAATAGACATTTTATTTATTTATTAGAGTATTTTTTCCGCATTTTTATAATTTTATTAGATAGTGCCAGTAGAGAGATGACACTGAAGTACCCAGCAAGACTTTGTAGTTCATGGTCAGCGTCTTAACCCCTAAACCACGGGGGCACACCAAAAATATGCATATTAAGTAGTTATAAGAAAAAAAAGTTTTAACTTTTGTAATTTAAAAAGATAATTTGTGATCATGAAAAAGAATGATAAAAGCTAAAACTGTGTGAGAAACTATACTACTCTCCTTTTTTAAATTATGACACTCATACTTTTATTCAGATTAATGTGACCCTTTATTTCCATCTTTCCCTCCTTCACTGTCAAAGCATCTGTGAGCGCGTCACTCCCCGGCTGTCTCACGCCAACTCAGCCGTGGTGCTGTCAGCTGTCAAGGTGCTGATGAAGTTCCTGGAGCTGCTGCCCAAGGACTCCGACTACTACAACACCTTGCTGAAGAAGCTATCCCCACCTCTGGTCACCTTGCTCTCTGGAGAGCCTGAGGTCCAGTATGTAGCTCTGAGGAACATCAACCTCATCGTCCAGAAAAGGTGTGTGATCGCAGACAGCAGAAACTGGGTTGTGTTTTTCTCTGCAGTGAACATTTTAAATGGGTTATTTACAAGTAAATAAAATACAGTAAACAAATATAGCCTACTTGTCAGCGTTAACATCTCAAAAAAATCATCAATCATTAACCAGTGGATTTAGCTGTTTGGGGATTTCCTGAGCTTACAGCTGAATAACAGCTCTGCTAACCGCCGTTCCTTTATATTTTTTCAGTCCAATATACACACACACTCCTGTCAAGCTCTTGTCAGCTGTTGGTTTTGGGAAAGATTTTCTCTGACTGTTGGCATGTTTTGCTACCACCTTCTAACATGATATTCCTTCAGTTTAATTGGGCTTACTAGACACTCAGCAGACACATAGGTGGACATTTTCTAGCCTAGCAACATGAGGACTACAAACAACCCATAATACAACACTCTCTTACAGTAAGAGCTGGTAGTTGCTCTATTCAAAAGGAACACCTGCTGTTGTGAATGTGCAAATGTCTAGTCCTCGAATAGAACACTACTCCCTCTTTTTCAGATGTAATCAGTCTTGAGTACAAGTTCCTCTGTGACTTGTTCCTGTTGGCTCGGGTCTTCCCACAGTCTAATGTGTAATGTGCTGCTTGTGCGCAGGCCTGAGATCCTGAAGCAGGAGATCAAGGTGTTCTTTGTCAAGTACAACGACCCCATCTATGTGAAACTGGAGAAACTGGACATCATGATCCGCTTGGCCTCTCAGGCCAACATTGCCCAGGTACCTTTATATGAAACACAGCTACATGGGAACTTTGTTAGAAGGATACTTTTGCTACGTAGGGTTTTTCTCTCTTTAACAGTTATGGTTTATGGTAACAAAGGTATGGTTTTCTAGAAGGTTTCCTAGGTATGTGGGGTGTATTTTTCATGTGTATATGATCAGAGATGAAAATATTTTGAATTTCAGAATGGTATTTGGCCTTTTAGGGCTCAAACGAACCAATATGATATTTCAGCATTGTGATTTATGTATATATAACACTACTTATACTGTATTGAAGTGAAAAAGATCAATAGATTAAGTTTATATTGTTCAAATGTTGTCCATTGTTAATAGAAGGTCAAGCTAAAGTGTGTCATTTTAAGTAAGACCTCAAACTGGGACAAAATCAATTGAATTCAATCATAACAAAAAAAAGCTGTTACATATATGTGTGTGGTGTTGTGTACACATACAGTGTATTTCACTGCTGTTCTCTGTCGCCTTCAGGTGCTGGCTGAACTGAAGGAATACGCCACGGAGGTGGATGTTGACTTTGTGCGCAAGGCTGTCCGAGCCATCGGACGCTGTGCCATCAAAGTGGAGGTAAGAAACGCTCTCATCGCTGATTTCTACGCTGAAGTCTTCTCATGTGCATCGCATCACAAGAACGTTAATTCACTTCAGACTTGTCACCAGAGCATTGTGAGAGCAGCAATATTATAATACAGGTGACGGGTCACTCACACAAAGAGACTAGAAATTAATCAAATTCATGATTCAGTGAATGATTCTTCAAGTGTCTCCTTGAGTGGTTATTGAAATTTAAGGCTTTAAAGCTGCAATCAATGCTCAGTTCATGCTTGTGTGTACTGTACCTTCTCGCAACAATGCAAGAGGAATTTTAAAGACGTTTATCACAGAAACATCTGACTAGGGTGATTATCGGGGGTGGAGAGGGAGAGACCAACACAGTTCAGTTTGCTAATATGGGAATTGCTTGTACAAAAAAAAAAAGATCTGTGTATATGTTTTCAAAGTGGAATCTGTTTAGAATGATGAAAAGTCATTATTGTGGTTGGAGACATCCACACTCTGCTATTGAGAAATGTTGATCAGGTATGGCAGGTCTCCTCTGTCCTGACTGACAATGCCAGTGCCCTTAGTTAATTAATATTATTTACATTACCTGGTCAGTTTGACATTTTCACCACTTTCTCTGCAGACCAGCAACAATTAGAGCATCTAGTCTAGTTTCTACCTATTATTCTATTCTATATTCTATATCTATTATTATTATTATTATTATTATTATTATTATTATTATTATTATTTTAGCTCTAGTTTGATTTTATGGATTGTAACTAAACGTTTATACTGCTCTTTAATTGCATGCAACAGAAGTCTGACTGCATCTGTTTTATAGTTAATTTATATTCATTCTCCCACCTTGCTCCAGTTCGGTGTTAAACAAATTCTTCTGTATGTAAGGAATACTTCAGGCCAATGCAAGCAAAATGAAGTGATAAGTTGTGTTTTGAGTTATGACCTTTTTCCTCCAACTAATAGTGTCATGGTGCCTCTGTCCTGTTCCTCTCCAGCAATCAGCTGAGCGCTGTGTCAGCACCCTGCTGGACCTGATCCAGACCAAGGTCAACTATGTGGTTCAGGAGGCTATTGTGGTCATCAGGGACATCTTCCGCAAGTACCCCAACAAGTATGTTTCCTAGTGAACCCCGGAAAACTGCTCAACAATTAACTAACCGCTCCTTTGACATAAACTTTGTTAGATGACCATGATCATCCAGGACTGTGTAGCTCACACATGTCCAGTCATTATATGCTGGAAAAAAAATTTTTATAACCCTGTATTACATTTAGTATACATTGTACCTTTAAATGTATACTAAGTACTTCATATTTCATTCTGACCATTGAGATGCTGGTTTTCTTCAGGTACGAAAGCATCATTGCCACACTGTGTGAGAATCTGGACTCTCTGGATGAGCCTGATGCTCGTGCTGCCATGATCTGGATTGTTGGCGAGTACGCCGAGAGGATCGACAACGCTGACGAGTTGCTGGAGAGCTTCCTCGAGGGCTTCCATGATGAGAGCACCCAGGTGCGTTCATCGACGACATTGCTAACATGTGTGACGAGGCAAGAAACACAAGCAATCAGACATTCAAACAGCCAACGGTTTAGCCAGATTATTATGATGATCATAATATATTAATAATAGTAATAATCCCTCATTATACAGGAAAACTGCATAAAACTACAGGAAGTAGGGTAGGTCAAATTTGAACAAGGACGTTGTTTTTGTGAAACTGGCTTCTTTTTAAAAAAAATCATGCCCTGTTTAACAGCCAGAAACTGCCAGTACCAGTGACTTAAAGCATGTCTTTAAGCAGTGGCTTTCCTGTATGCATTGAAGATGTTTCTGTAATTGTTGTTATCGGCTGAGTCCATCTGGTCAACACGTTTCCATGTGGATCCAACAAGGCCTTCATGGCAGCCGTAACAGCATGGACATCATCGCACATCGCCCTGTTTGGCTATTTCCATATTTTGCTTGTTTCCACCTCTCACAGCGAGGATGAGAAATGGACTTTGGGAGTCATTGTATTCCAAAAGTGACCATAATGTGTGCTTTGATTTACAGGTCCAGCTCACTCTGCTGACTGCCATCGTCAAGCTGTTCCTTAAGAAGCCATCAGAGACTCAGGAGTTGGTGCAGCAGGTCCTCAGCCTGGCCACTCAGGTGAGTGTCGTCTTTTATTCTGAAGAAGTACAGGTTTACACCAGTTTGATGGTTTATTTATTCACTGCAGAATACTGTTGCCGGTTATTCTGCTCTTACACAGCCCTGTAAATATCTGGGGTTTGTTTTTGCTCAGCTCATACAGGCACCATCTGAAAAGCATAGCTTTCTGTCGCATATCAAAGTATTTTTTCCCTTTTTTTTTTTTTCAATTTACTATTACTTGTTTACTTGTTTATTGTTGGATGCCTCTTAGCTACCATATTAATAGTTAGTCCAACTGTGGTCCTCAAGATCTAATTCATACACTGAACAAATGCAATGAGAAACAAAGAAATAAAATATTCAGCACGTGTGTTGAACTCTCTGCTCCTCTGCAGGACTCTGACAACCCTGACCTGCGTGACAGGGGCTACATTTATTGGCGCCTGTTGTCCACCGACCCCGTGACAGCCAAGGAGGTGGTATTGTCAGAAAAGCCCCTGATCTCAGAGGAGACGGACCTGATTGAGCCCACCCTCCTGGACGAGCTCATCTGCCACATTGGCTCTCTGGCTTCTGTCTATCACAAACCCCCTAGCGCCTTCGTAGAGGGCAGCCACGGGATCCACCGGAAACACCTTCCTGTGCAGCACAGCAGGTCAGACACACAAACACTAGGCACATTGCGACATTTCAATTTTTTTACTGGCAGTTGTGCTCCCTTTGATTATACTCACACCTCTCTGGCTGCCTTTGGCCACCTTGCCATGTGCCCTCTTTGCACGCTCTGTGAAACGTTCAATATGTGTTTGTTTAAAGGATTTAAATGTTTGAATTAGATTAAATATGTGTAAAAGTAGAAATGACGAGCAGAAGTGTTGGGCAATATGACAATATATACAGTGAGACGGTAATTGTTTTTCCTATGACAGTATTGATACAGGTGAGAGCCCGGTGAGCAGTGGGCCAGCAGCTGCCATGGACCAGCCACATGTGATCCCCAGCCAGGGTGACCTGCTGGGAGACCTGCTCAACCTGGACCTGGGCCCTCCAGTCAATGTGCCCCAGGTCTCCTCCATGCAGATGGGTGCGGTGGACCTTCTGGGAGGAGGCCTGGACAGTTTGGTGAGCTTGAACACACACATTTATTTAGCTGTAGAGTCGAAGCGTTTCAGCTTTCTGTGCTTCCTTGTTTTCGTACCACAGGGCCAGCTTATCTTGAATAATTCTTTGGTGTGGCGAGTCCAAAGCACAATAAGTTGATTATAGCTGTTCACTATCTATCATCTGACATACACACAGTATTTCTAAATCTCCATTCTGCATTTCTTTAAATCAAAGTATAAATTTGTGACCCATTTTTAAAGGTTTTTAAAGGTTTAAATCCCTCACTAAGAACCAATGGGATTGGGGCTGAGTGCCACAGACAGAGTAAGGAGAGTAGTATTGAAAGATGGACTAACACATTGTAGGTTTTAGTGTTCATGGGATTTGTTAAAATGACAATGCTAGCCTAATCCTTTAAATCTTTACATTGGATCAACCAATGCTTTGTCTCCCATTTTAAAAAAAAAAAAAAAAAAAAAAAAAAAAATTTCTGCACTATTCCAAACATAGTTTATCGATTCTGAACATAGTTTATTGGTCCTGATTAATGTGAGGCTGTTTCATGGTCATCACAACCTGATAGGATTGTGGTGCTGACTCTCAGGCAGCCATCAGGAGGAGAGAGCCTGTGTAGTCTGTTTTAAAAAAAAATCTTTAAATCAGCATTTTGGCAAAAGTTCCTCTTAATATGCTGAAATGTTGGGTTGCGTTTACTGTGCTCCTTCCTCTGATTCTTACTGTTTAACATGAAAACAACCCATTGACTCTTTGAGCATGAAGGGAAAGATTGCTCAAGACTATTTTCTTTTAACAGTAATTTTCGTATTGTTTTCAAATGAAATAGCGCAGATTATTTCTTGGGGTTATAATGTTCATGCAAGTGTGCTGGTAATTTAAATTGCAAAATAACATTTTGTGCATTTTCTGTATCTGTTATTCTGTGTAACACAACATAAACCTCAAATATGCCACTAAACATCCTGAATAAATGTGGTACATTAACATATTAATAAACATAAGTATTTTCCAACATAGAGCTACATTAAGCCTTGCTGTATTTTTCCTCTGTTAATGGTCACTTTTCCACTTTACCAAGCCGCTGGAATAACTGGACTTCTTGATAATCTTCTTGCAGATTTTAAAGTCTAACACACCATGCAGAGTTGTTGTTTTCCCAGAAAGTGGGGGCTCCTCTTGAAGGGTTGCGGTTGCTAAGAAAAGTCTCTGTCTCTGTTTGTGTTTGTGTGTTTGGTCTGTGATGTTTGGATGCTGTCTTTGGGGGCCTCTCTTCTCTCCTGTAGCTGGGGGGAGACCTGGGCGGAGGTGTTGGGGGAAGTCCAGCAGTAAGTCCCAGCCCTTCTGTTTGGCAGTCTGTCTGCCTGTCTGCATGCTGCATGCTCTTTGAGTTTAACCCACCACACTCTCAAACCAGCTTCTTCAAGTTTTCACCAAGTTTTTAAAGCTGGCTTCTCTGTCTCTCACTCATATGTTTTCAGTCAGAAGACCACACGCATGTTTTGCATGTTTTAGCCCATTTTCTGGCCGACAAAAGCCATCCTACAATTTTCACTTGCGCTCATCTTTGTCTGGATAGGCCATGTATGAACGTGTTCAAGCAGACTATACAGTAGATGATTGACTCTCTCCTTTATTCGGACATCAATATGAACCTTTTTTACACCTGATTGGAGAAGCCGCTGGTTCAGAAGTATTTTTCCCCACTCTGACTTCCCATTTAAAAAAAAAAAAAAAAAAAAAAAAAAGTTTAAACGATATCCTCACACATAATTCTGACAGCCGTCTCCTGGATAATGTAACAATCCTGTACAATAGGTTTATTTTTGGTTTTGGCTATCGGTTTTAATCATTTCAACTCTGTTTCTGAGAAATCTTTTTTCTCATCAGCTTGGCATGGCTGATGGCTCTAAAGACTTCATTACCCATGAGCCTCGGTCGTAGTTGCTGTGTAGGAAGACGCTAGTGAGAGGCAAGAATCAGAGCAGTAGCAAATTCAAAATGATCCATATGTCGCCCACCCCTGACATGTTGATTTTCTAAAGTATACCATATTAGATTTTTTTAAGCCTTTTTCCCCCCTTCCTATTTGGTTACATTCTTTACCTGACTGATCTGAAAACTCTGCAGTCATAACATTCAAAAATCTAAAACCAAATTGTATGACCATTATAGCTTTATAATAAATGGGCTAAAACACACAAAACCACAGGAAGGGTCCTTTTTTAAATTCACCTCACATTTGAGTTTGTTCACACTTTCTCAGTCATAGCAGTTTTGGCTAATCCTATAATCTTGCTATAGCTGCTAATGTTTTTCCTCATAATTACTGAAGAGCTTTATTCATTGTTTCTTCCTTTGGCATGACTTCAGATTGTCTGTGTGATTTTCTTTGTAGGTTCATAGCAAATTGTCAAGTTGCCAGTGATGCTTACTAAAATTACAGTAACTTAGATTGTGTGTTTTGTGTGTGTGTGTGTTTTTGTTGTGATTGCTTTAGGTGGGGCAGAACTTCATCCCCTCATCTGTCCCCAGTACTTTTGCTCCGTCTCCTACACCAGCACCTCCAGCTGTCAGCAGTGGCCTCAACGACTTGTTTGAGCTTTCCACAGGCATGGCCATCACCACTGGAGGCTACGTGGTGCCAAAAGCAGTGAGTTCACGCTACTTCAGTCTCAGCAAGTAGGCCAGAATTCACTTGAATAATGGACAACATGCGTTCAGTCAATTACAGATGCATTGCTCACAATAAAGGCGGTAGTATACTGAAAAATTAAGCTCGGTCAAACAGAAAGGTTTGTGTTGTTTACACATGCTTTGATGTAGGTGTGTTGTTTCAGGTAAGAAGATGAATTGCAAAGTCTACTTTGAGTAATGGATTCATGAGTTTTAGGTTTATTTGATGCCAAAACACTGCGCTTTGTTTTTATACAGTAATGATATGAGACAAGACTTAAAACTCTGGAAATATTACGGCGATAATTCTCCTCCATTGTGACAATTCAAAGGTAGAATATGGTGTTAACGTTACAAAGTACCAGGCATGTACACTTGCATTTGGTTGGCCATCACAGTATGTAGCAGAAGCTGAGCCAGGTTTTATTTTATTTTTTGCCCGACAAGCCTAATGTTGGCTAATGTCGGTCTAAAGTCTTTTATGGAAATGTGAGACCCTTCATGATTGGGCAGTGAAACCTACATGTGGTTTAAAAGTATATTAAATATATACTATCTGTAGAATTGATTACACTGGCACTTTTTTTTAATCCAGGTGTGGCTGCCTGCAGTGAAAGCCAAGGGACTGGAGATCTCTGGCACCTTCTCTCGCCGCCAGGGCCACATGTACATGGACATGACCTTCATCAACAAGGCCCTGCAACACATGTCCGACTTCGCTGTCCAGTTCAACAAGAACAGGTCAGTGAGATGACTCACAGGAAAAGTTGTGTTCAGCTAAAATAATATGCATTTGCATGTGCATATATTGGAACTGAATACAGGTACTGAATGGCACCAATGTGTGATTTTTGCTTATTTGTCTGTTCCCTACATGTAGTTTCGGGATGATCCCTACCAGTCCTCTGCCCATTCACACTCCGCTGATGCCAAGCCAGAGTATTGACATCTCTTTGCCTATCAACACCATCGGGCCAGTCATGAAGATGGACCCACTCAATAATCTGCAGGTACAGAAGCACTCGCGCACCAGACATTTGAACAGCAGTGCAACAGATTCAGTCTGACATTGCCTCCACTGAGGTAACTGATTTCCGTGAGGGAGGGGGATTTGATTTTCCCTAACCAATCACTAGAGACCCACGTTTCCGCCTGAATCATTTTAAATCGACACTGTTGCGTAGCCATGGCAACATACTGGTTTTGCCAGGGCTTTAAGAGTAGAGCGAAGTAAAAACAAACTACGATGTCGGGCGATATCGAGAAGACATGCTGTCTATGTAAAATAAAGCTTGACAACAGCGTTAGTCCCGCCCGTGGCGCTCAATGGATAATTGCTTTTTCCAAGAAACCGCCGTTTCATGTCATGATGCCAGACCGGAATCAGTCAAATCGCTGGAGTGGGCGGATTCAAAGGTCTGGACCCAGGCAAATTTAATGTAGTTTTCTATTTTTTGCTTCTTTTCTCCTTCAGCAAGCAAAAGATCACATTGGCTTGGATGTTTTTGGGAGTACAGGTACAGAGTACTAAAGACAAGAGACATTTCTGTGTGTCTAGTAAAGCAATAGATTCAGGACATGTTTAGGGAGTGTTGGAACATTGCTTGTTATACGTAATTTATCTAATGTCAAACCCACGTTCTCTTTTGTTGACTTGTACACAGGTGGCTGTGAAGAACAGTATCGATGTCTTCTACTTCAGCGTACTCATCCCTCTCAACATATTCTTTGTTGAGGATGGAAAAATGGGTATGATTGTTACTCACAACTTTATAAAACTGCATCAAATCAAATATAGTTACTGCAGAGTTTAAGACAAAGCATCGCTGATGAGATTTACAGAAATGACAGATTACAGCTAACTGAAGTTTAATAAAAGCCAGGTTTGTGCTGTATCTATGAAATCAAACATTTGCCAAAAAGATTTGAATCCTATAAGCAACTGAAAATCTAACTGAAATATAATCCCTACTGAATCCTTAATGTTGCAATTTAAATACCACTGAATTTACAGCACTGAAATATTTTACTTTGAAAACCATCTGTCTGAACTTACGTGGTCTCAGAAACAGTTTCAAGTTGTGCAAGTAAAAAAAAAAAAAAAAATTCCAGTGTATATACACTGTATATATTTTTAGGATTCACAAATTTAAGATTCAAATTGCTCAAATTCAATAGGCTCAAGTCTAAAAATTCAAGTCAAGTCTAAAAATCAGGTTGCTGAAATTGGCTCGGTCAAATTCAGACACTAAAATTCAAACTATTGAATTGAAACAACCATCAAATCATGCGTAGTGTTTCTCTGTGTGGAAGTCGTTTTATTGGCTTCCACATCACTAATGTTTGCTTGTTTTTTTTTCCTTCCTCAGAGCGACAGGTGTTCCTGGCTACCTGGAAAGACATCCCCAATGAGAATGAGCTACAGTACCAGATAAAGGAGTGCCACCTAAATGCAGGTAGGCAAGTTTGTGAATAAATTGCCCTCATTTGCATCTTGTTCCTTCAAAACAGATTAGAATATATCTCTGGTAGACAAGTGAAGTTGATCTATTTTTCTAACACAACTTTTCCATGGGAAAGATTATGTATGACTAAAAGGATGCTTTCACTGCTCACTTAGGAGTGGTGGTTTGTTGCCTGAATGCAAGTTACTTTCTGTTTAGAGGATTTATAATATTTGTAAAATTGTTATTGCTGCAGTGAAGCTTCCTAGAAGCAGAATCTACAACAGAATCATATTTACCACACTTAGTTCACCTGTTCTGTTCAGGAGACATAACCATCTCATATAAAACCTGACACCAGTGATGATGGGCTAAAGACAACAGGAGACAACAAAAAACAGCAGAAAGTTCCCTGCTGGCAAAACATGAAATTATTTATTAAAGCTTTTGATGCGCACATATATAAATAAAAGCACACAGAGCAAAAGAGTGATTGTACTAAACATGCAGATGAGTGGGCATTGAATTATAAAGTTGGGGAACAAATTTCCATCCTACCCTGCAACAGCCCACCCATTGTCCCCCTTTTGATCAGCCTCGGCAGTCCCTAGGCCCGACGTTGAAAACCCAAGACTAGCCACAGCACCACTTTAAAGACTTCAAAAATGTCACCAGAAATCACATCTGGACTGATAACCTCCCAGCTGTTTTGTCAGCTGCAAAGACCTTACTCTTCTCTCTGTTTTCTTTCTCCACCCACATGCCTCTCTTGGGACACTTCAACATTTCCTCTTCCTCTGTACCTGAAGGACTCCTCCAACTTCTTTCCTTTTAGAAGCTGCCCATAATTGTACCACTATTATCCCGATTGCAGGATGGCTAACAGCCCACGGTGGTTGTTCTTAGCAGGGCCCAGTGTTGTAGAATGCCTGGTCTGAAGGTCGCCAGTCACAGTTCATTAAAATCCTCATAGAGCTAATTTACTGCCAATTCCCTGATAAACTTTTGGCAGTAGTAGAGTTTGCATTAGCTCATGTCTACATTAGTATAAGTACCTGTAGTGATTACGGTTTCAGAGTAGTGATTACAGCCTTGTGTGTGTGTGTGTGTTTTTTTTTAATGTGGTTTCTCTTTGTTCAGTAATTAGACGATGGTGAGGTGTGTTAATTACTTGCCCTTGGTTCTGGTGTTGCAGACACAGTATCAGGGAAGCTGCAGAATAACAACATCTACACCATCGCCAAGAGAAACGTAGAGGGCCAGGATATGCTCTACCAGTCCCTCAAGCTAACCAATGGCATCTGGATCTTAGCTGAGCTCCGTATTCAGCCCGGCAACCCCAACTACACGGTAGAGTTTTCAACAATTTGCAATCAGCTTTTACTATTAGGCCTTCAGCTGTGCTTTACAGTTGTTTGACATACAATTGTTTGTGGAAAAAGGCCTGTTTGGCCTCATAATATGTGCTTCCAGGTTCCAGGTGAGGATCTAGATTTACTGTAGAACTCTAATGCTGGTCAGTTGGTTAGAAAGAGATGGAAAACAAAACAAAGAAGAATTTCAGGGTCTCGAAAAGTTGAGAATTTTTGTCTCCCGTTGTAACTGCGTTCTCTCTCCGTTTCCACAGCTGTCTCTCAAGTGTCGGGCCCCTGAGGTTTCTCAGTACGTCTACCAGATGTACGACTCTGTGCTGAAGAACTGACCTCGCTCTAACACTTAGCACCTCGGCTTCACCCTGACAACAAACGGCAGAGTTTTATCATTTTCTGCCACCTGATGCAAACTGCCAAAACAAGGGAATCCAAACAGTAAATGATGAATACTAAATAATTTGGACTATTGGTGTATTTTTCCTCAGAGATCAACAAGGCAAATGTCAGTTAATACAAAAGTATTGTGGGTGATCACCATACTCTAGTTCTGTATATTGTGCTGAAGTTAAACAGTACAAACACTGTTGTTTCCTTTATTCTGGCAGTTGAAAGCATTATAATAACTCCCCATTTCAATTTTTACCCCCCAGTGAAAACATGTCTACCATTCCATCCTTAACTTAGTGTCTTAATGTTGTAAAGATGTGACTGATGGTGAAACTGTCCTGAGCGGGTAAATCTTTTTTGTTTTGTACTGTGTGGCTCACACTTTGATTTATTTTTGATACTTGCTTTGCTTCAGTTGTATCTACAGAATAATACCAGTGTTGATTTGTTCCTTTTGCCATTAATGTGTGTGTGAAGAGTCGAAACCAACAATGTGTTTGTCAGAAGCTACTAATGTCTGTCCTACAGCAGGTTTGCCTCCTGGACGTCATAGCTTACAATTACTTCTTGAGACGCGCAAAATTGACAAATATTATACATCACACTGAGCATCATATGTGTTGCTGTTTTTCCTGTCATGACTTAACACGGCTTCTTGTATCCAATGGGATTACTTACAATGTGTGCAGGAACATTACTTCTTCCTCCTTAAGTATGAAACATTGTACAGCAAAAACTTTAAGTGAAAAAGAAAATGCTTCTCCCCTGTAGTTTTTCATTTATCATCTTATTAACACTCCACCTTTTATTTTTTTATTTTTTTATTTTTACATCAGCTTCGTGTAAACGGCTTCGGAATATTTTTGCGTTTTCTTTTACTTGTTTTTAATGATCAAATTCAAAAAACACATAAAATAGGTGACCGAGATGCACGGGGAATTGTAAATGCCAAAAGCAAACAACTTTAGGCCGTGTGAAGCAACATCAGTGTTCTGGCAGAATAAAGCAAATTTTTACGTGATTATAAAGGCATGTTTAAAAATATATAATATACCCACTGTACTGAGGCGTCTGCAGGCTGTGTGAGTGGAGGGATGCAAACTATCAGTAGAACAGACAGTCAAGAAGCTTCTGACTGGCAGGTATAACGTACAGTACATTTGTTTAAATTCTTGAGTAAAATTGCCAGGTTGCCATTATTTTCAAATTGAAAGTTTTTGCTCATTAGCTTTGAACCACTACTCAAACCACAGCAGCTATTGATTATGTGTTAACACACCAGTGCCACTCTGTTTTAAGAATATTTGCTAATTAATTTCACATGTAATTATTTTTGCTTTAGCCCCGTTTACTGCATCCACATAGTAATCCACGGCTTTACACACCTATATTGTCATTCCTATTTATTGTGCATCTACCTCTGCTTGTTTCCTTTTTAACTGGCTTTATTGTTGCAGTAGCTTCAATTCTGTAATGTGCTTTAAATGTTTTCACTTTTTTCTTTGAATGCCAGTGTTGTTTTTGTAATCTTAATGCCATTGTTGTCAAGCGAGCTAAACGTGTGGCAAGTCAGCCAGACCAACCTCATAGGACCAAGCTTCCATGCAAATTAAATGCCAAGCTTATGTTTTAGTACCCTGGTGTCAATATAACCTTCTAATGGTGGCGTTGTTTGGGCTATAGTACATAAGGGTACATATGCCCAAAGGCCCAGAGTTGCTCTAGTACAGTGTAGTCCAGTGATGGTGTAGTTTGTGTAGCTAATAAATTAAAATGTTTTGGTATTACCCTGAAAATGAAATTAAGCCTAGCCTCTATCTACCCAAAAGAAAAGGCCTTTTCAGCGTTTAAGTCGTGTTGACACTATTTTCCCTCATGGTAATGTAAAAATACGTTTATGTGCCTGCATGAGCCCACTGTCCATTTTATCCTTTTTCATTTAGGCTGTAGATTTGCTCCATTTAAAAACTAAAACTCCCAAATTCATGTCTCTGTTGTAGATCTAATATTTTTTTAAGCAGCATTGTCTCAAGCACTCCCACAAATAGAAATATATACAAAACTGTTGCCAGCAATACAGAATGTATGGAGAGAGCTATCATAGCATCGTATTAAATGGAATATTTCTAGCATCAATGCTGTAACCTTGTTGTAAATGATTTGTTATTGTCACAGTACCACATCTTATGTCAATAAACTGTCAAACGCACAATGCATCACTGTGTTCAGACATCCGGTATACACAAAGCAGGGCAGACTTAAGAGACGGGGGTCACACTCTAGCGGAGGATCAGAAGGTCAAGTGAAAATGCCAGATTCATATGTTCCTCCATATTTAACACCACACACGTACATCACCAGGGGCCTGCATCACAAAGCAAGATTAGTGGGTTAGCCAGCTATCGCAATTTAGCTTAACTTTTGTGGAGTCACAAAGCTTTCTTATTGTCAACAAATCCATGTAAAGACCAAAACAAACAATGAATTGATTCTAACAAGTATTGTGTCCAAAGCCTGATAAATCTTATTCCTCTGTGCCACAGAGCTCCACTGTTGTCCAAAAACTATTAAAAACACATCATTGAGCCCCACTGTTACAATGTTGCTTCATTACCATGAACACACACACTGTAGTTTAAGTCAATCCCACATACACCGTGCTGCTGCTGTAAATACTTGCTAGAACATCAAATGTGTATTAATCCGCAGCTAAAAATAGTTCCCAACAAATAGTGTTTACTCCTGTTTGCGTAACATTTGCTAAAAACTACAGTGACCAGTAGTTTTAGGAAAGTATTTTGCCTTTTGTAGAAATGAAAAAATGTATTCATGGCCCTTATTAAAATATTTCCGTCCTTAGTAGGTACAAATGGACATGAGGCTGAGAGCAGCAGGGTAGGGAAGTCGGAAAGTGTTAAGAGACAGACTAATGCACTGTTGGTTTTGGTCTTTGCGTAGGATTTGCAGACAATAACAAAAATATAGAATATTGCCAGCCTTATCCTTTAACTGGGGTAGTACATCATGGAATACCATGATGGGATGGCATTATGTTATTACATTAAGTTATTAAGACTTAATTATTTTAGTTTCAGTTAGTTTATATTGTGCTCACATGGTGCATATTGCCTAAGTGTCACACAGAAAACCTGGGGCCAGGTAGTGTCCCAGCATAAAACTGCTGATTTGTTACTGGGTCTCTGGGCAAATAATGAAGCTGTCACATGTAGCATGCTGTGCACACTGCACATAATGGGGACTTGGAGGTGACAGGGTGCATACACAATGCAGAGGTGGTGGTGGGGGTGGTCAATAGGGGGCCCCCAACAGGTAAACCCAGCCTTGTGTACAGCTAATGGAGTCATCATTCCTTAAAATAAAGGTTCTAGTAACAACAAGCATAGAGCGACATGTTTACAGATAGTTTCCTTATTTAAGTGAACATATATACATTGGGGGCAACACAAAAACAGTAGCTAAATAAATAAAAAAGACAAACAAATGGGAAAACTTTCCCCTTATATGTAATAACAGGCACAATAACAGATCCTACAAATTTACAGTTTAATAACTAAGCTTTCAATAATAATTATATAAAGATAAATAAGTGTTTGTAGCATAACCATTTTACTACTCTGGGTTTTAATTGGGGCTTCAACCATCAGGTTGACCATATTCTATGAGATGATATTTACACTTACGTATGAATGGAGATGAATTTCTTTAATTCCTCAACCAGGATTCCTGACAAAGAAACATGTCAGTTTTGTGAATATCAGATGATTGTAAAGTCAAGTTATGCCTGTTGTAGCCTCTTTATTACACACATACACACAAAATCCACACGCTGGTTCTTAGTTACCAGGAAATTATAAATACATTTTGGTCAGATGGGCATCATTTTCTTATCTTGAAGATTTTTTTATGCTTTGTAGTTTGGCAGCAAAAGCAGCCTTGATTTCAACACATAAGGATATACTTTACATGCGCCAACTTAATATACCTCTGGTTGTGGACAAGATTTGTTTTGTCTGAACAAGTCAACAATGAAAAGCACAGCCTTCAAGCCGGAGTTGAACAAGCGATCTAAGGATCACTGTTGTTATTAACCTGCAATCCTCCGCTCTACCAACTGACCTATCGAAGTGAACATGCAGCTTTCAATCACAGCTAGTTACAGGGATTTAAACATGACAGACACCTGTCTTACTCTACGTACATGCTTGTTTAACACTGCTGCATTCATGACATAAAGCAATGAAACCCACGGCTTTGACAAAGATTGCCTTCACATCTTTCCAATCTGAACATACACCACAAGGCCACAGACGAAATGCACGTACCTGTTTTCTACAAATAAATCAAGCAATGAAATCCACAGCTCTGAAAACGACTGCCTTCGCATCAATCTGAACCTTCACCAACAAAAAGCACATCCTTCGAGCAGGAGTTGAACCAGCGACCTAAGGATAACTATTATTACCTCTACAGTCCTCCACTCTACCAACTGAGCTATCGAAGGGAACATGCAGTCTATGATCACAACCAGTTACAGCGACTTGAACATGACAGATGTTGAACGTTATAACTATGTGCTTAAAATGATTTCACAACAACTACACACGAAGATGACGACCTCTCTTCGGCTACATTTTATAAACACCAACATTGATGTCGGACACTTACTGGTTGTAGACGGGCTTTGTTTTGTCCGAACAAATCAAGCAATAAAATCCACCGTTCTGAAAACGATTGTTTGCGTCTCTTTAATCACCAACGAGAAGCACATCCTTCGAGCCGGAGTTGAACCAGCGACCTAAGGATAACTATTAGCACCTCTACAGTCCTCCGCTCTACCAACTGAGCTATCGAAGGGAACATGCAGTCTATGATCACAACCAGTTACAGCGACTTGAACATGACAGATGTTGAACGTTATAACTATGTGCTTAAAATGATTTCACAACAACTACACACGAAGATGACGACCTCTCTTCGGCTACATTTTATACACACCAACATTGATGTCGGACAGTTACTGGTTGTAGACGGGCTTTGTTTTGTCCGAACAAATCAAGCAATAAAATCCACCGTTCTGAAAACGATTGTTTGCGTCTCTTTAATCACCAACGAGAAGCACATCCTTCGAGCCGGAGTTGAACCAGCGACCTAAGGATAACTATTATTACCTCTACAGTCCTCCGCTCTACCAACTGAGCTATCGAAGGGAACATGCAGCTTTTGATCACAACCAGTTACAGCGACTTGAACATGACAGATGTTGAACGTTATAACTATGTGCTTAAAATGATTTCACAACAACTACACACGAAGATGACGACCTCTCTTCGGCTACATTTTATACACACCAACATTGATGTCGGACACTTACTGGTTGTAGACGGCTTTGTTTTGTCCGAACAAATCAAGCAATAAAATCCACCGTTCTGAAAACGATTGTTTGCGTCTCTTTAATCACCAACGAAAAGCACATCCTTCGAGCCGGAGTTGAACCAGCGACCTAAGGATAACTATTAGCACCTCTACAGTCCTCCGCTCTACCAACTGAGCTATCGAAGGGAACATGCAGCTTTTGATCACAACCAGTTACAGCGACTTGAACATGACAGATGTTGAACGTTATAACTGTGCTTAAAATGATTTCACAACAACTACACATGAAGATGACGACCTCTCTTCAGCTACATTTTATACACACCAACATTGATGTCGGACACTTACTGGTTGTAGACGGGCTTTGTTTTGTCCGAACAAATCAAGCAATAAAATCCACCGTTCTGAAAACGATTGTTTGCGTCTCTTTAATCACCAACGAGAAGCACATCCTTCGAGCCGGAGTTGAACCAGCGACCTAAGGATAACTATTAGTACCTCTACAGTCCTCCGCTCTACCAACTGAGCTATCGAAGGGAACATGCAGCTTTTGATCACAACCAGTTACAGCGACTTGAACATGACAGATGTTGAACGTTATAACTGTGCTTAAAATGATTTCACAACAACTACACACGAAGATGACGACCTCTCTTCGGCTACATTTTATACACACCAACATTGATGTCGGACACTTACTGGTTGTAGACGGGCTTTGTTTTGTCCGAACAAATCAAGCAATAAAATCCACCGTTCTGAAAACGATTGTTTGCGTCTCTTTAATCACCAACGAGAAGCACATCCTTCGAGCCGGAGTTGAACCAGCGACCTAAGGATAACTATTAGTACCTCTACAGTCCTCCGCTCTACCAACTGAGCTATCGAAGGGAACATGCAGCTTTTGATCACAACCAGTTACAGCGACTTGAACATGACAGATGTTGAACGTTATAACTGTGCTTAAAATGATTTCACAACAACTACACACGAAGATGACGACCTCTCTTCGGCTACATTTTATACACACCAACATTGATGTCGGACACTTACTGGTTGTAGACGGGCTTTGTTTTGTCCGAACAAATCAAGCAATAAAATCCACCGTTCTGAAAACGATTGTTTGCGTCTCTTTAATCACCAACGAAAAGCACATCCTTCGAGCCAGGGTTGAACCAGCGATATAAGGATAACTATTATCACCGCTACAGTCCTCCGCTGGGAACAGGCAACCTTTGATCACAACCAGTTACAGCGACTTGAACATGACAGATGTTGAACGTTATAACTATGTGCTTAAAATGATTTCACAACAACTACACACGAAGATGACGACCTCTCTTCAGCTACATATACATACCAACATTGATGTCGGACACTTACTGGTTGTAGACGGCTTTGTTTTGTCCGAACAAATCAAGCAATAAAATCCACCGTTCTGAAAACGATTGTTTGTGTCTCTTTAATCACCAACGAAAAGAACATCCTTCGAGCCGGAGTTGAACCAGCGACCTAAGGATAACTATTATTACCTCTACAGTCCTCCGCTCTACCAACTGAGCTATCGAAGGGAACATGCAGCTTTTGATCACAACCAGTTACAGCGACTTGAACATGACAGATGTTGAACGTTATAACTATGTGCTTAAAATGATTTCACAACAACTACACACGAAGATGACGACCTCTCTTCGGCTACATTTTATACACACCAACATTGATGTCGGACACTTACTGGTTGTAGACGGGCTTTGTTTTGTCCGAACAAATCAAGCAATAAAATCCACCGTTCTGAAAACAATTGTTTGCGTCTCTTTAATCACCAACGAAAAGCACATCCTTCGAGCCGGAGTTGAACCAGCAACCTAAGGATAACTATTACCACCTCTACAGTCCTCCGCTCTACCAACTGCGCCAAAGCTGGGGAACAATAGCCTGTAAGGGGGGGGGAAGAAGAGGAAAAAAGGGGAAGGAGGGGGGAAGAAGAGGAAAGAGGAAAAAGGAGGAGAAAATGAGGAAAAAAGAAAGAATGAGAGAAAAGACGAAAGAGGGGCTGAAATACCCATGTTTGTTTTAACTGTTACATAGTTGCTACTTAGTAGAAAAGCTGGGATTTTAATTTAAATGCAGAAATTATACTGTTTCGGTTGGACAAGGGAAGATCAATGTGGATCCTAAGGTCGCTGGTTCGATTCCCACCTTATACAGAGGACCTGTGTTGTACATTATTATTAATTGTATGAATAACAGTGTAGTTTAGGTCAGATATAAAGGTGGTACTGTAATATAATGTCTCTCTTTTTTAAACAGTGTCTGACTCTTTTCTCTACAGGTAAGTATAAAGGGTCATTAACAGGGCAGTATAAAGGCAAGTATTAGGCCCATCAGATTAAGGTTTTATATGTAGACTTGACTATTTTGGATGATATTGAAATCAAGACCCTTTTTGCGACCCACAGGCACCCTAATTTTACTAAACTAGTTTATTTATAAAGTGTATGCTGGGATAAACACTTTTGAACAAAACCATATGTGCTATTATTACTACTATTAGTAGTACTATTAAGACTTACTGCAAGCTTTAGAACAAAACTGTGTATAAAAGTTTATTGTTCAACACCAGTTAGGAAAGAGAGAGAATCAACAAACAACACAACAAAGTAATAAATTCTGTACAAAATGTGTAAAACTTAAAATAGGTGAAAAAGTATAAAAGACCTGAAAAAGTATAAACAAATAAATACAATTAAAAACGTTTAAAGCACTATATACATAACACAGAGAACATCAAAACCTATTTACATTTTAGATTTACATGACATATTTACATTTTAGATTTTTTAATCTGTTCTAACCACAGCTCTTTGGGTATTATCTCTGTATTGGGGCAGTAGATAATGCCCTTATACTGGCTGTGCCCAGTCTCTGCCGTCCTGAATTGTCCACACTTCCTGCAAGTATTGGACACCACCTTCCTCTTGTTAAACCTTGCCTTAGAGGCATGGTGACCACTGGCAGGTGGAGGGGGAGGTGCTGATGGAGCAAGAGGGGCAACAGGAGTATTGAGGGCACAGTATGCAGGTGTCGGAACAGCAAACAAAGTGAAAGTGGCTGGGGCTTGAGGACAGACAGAGGCTGCTTGGGGGAAGACAAACAGAGGACCAGAAGCAGGAGGCTGTGGAAAAAGCTGCTTCTGGGCTGATGGCATTGGCTTGATAGCCTGTGGGGCAGCAGTGACTGGAGCTTCAGCCTGCCGCTTAGTCTTTGCCAGTCCTGCAGTGCTTGGGGGCAGGTTGTACACATGTTCACTGCCATGTGTTTGAGGAGGAGCAGCAGGGCGGATATTGGCAGGTGGAAGGGCCTCAGAAGCCAAAGGAAGTGGACCAGGTAGATTTACTCCCTGCAGGAGCAGTGTGACATCCTGCCGTTTCACCCGTTTATTATGCCACTGGATGAGGGTAGTTTGATTAACCTCAACCAGCTGCAGTGTTGTGCTCTGCATGATGGCTCCATTACCCAGAATTAGTTGCCGGATGTTCCGGTAATCCTGCAGGATAAGAGTCCATCTTGTCACAGTTCCCTGTCCTTGCTTTTTGGGACTCTTGTGCAAAGAACAGAGTCTAACAAAAATGGCTTCAACCAAACGGCAGCAGTCTGGCCACTGGGCAGGGGAGGCAGTGGATGCCAGCACACACCGCTTCAGGCTCTCCACACCAGGAGTAAACTCTGCCTTTTTCTTTGGAGACCTGAACCTTCCTGCTATCAGCCTGTCCTGGTGCCTGGCAGAAAACACCACCCGTTGCTGGTCATATGGCAGCAGGTTCTGCCAGAGGCCTATGATAGTGCTGACCTGCTGGTTGCTCAAGGTCAAACCAGTATGGTCCCGCAGACCCACCAGATACTCTGCCAGTCTGTCCACAAGATCCATGCCCGGCATGTTGTGCTCGTCCACAGCCTGAAAAAGGACAACAGACCAACAGTTACAAGAAATGTAATCACTTATATTATGTAAACAATATTATGGGATCATTACTCTTTGGGTATTTTCTTAATCAGCTCTTGTTCAAGCCTTCTTACCAGCTGTCCTTCAGGCACCTTGGGAATAGCACCAGCGGGTATAACAGAAAGTTCAGCAGGCTGGGTGGAGGCAGAGGTGGCAGCAGGCCAGGTGGAGGCAGAGGTGGCAGCAGGCTGTGTGGAGGCAGAGGTGGCAGCAGGCCGTGTGGAGGCTGAGGCAGCTGCAGGCTGTGTGGAGGCAGAGGTGGCAGCAGGCTGTGTGGAGGCTGAGGCAGCTGCAGGCCGGATGGAGGCAGAGGTGGCAGCAGGCCGGATGGAGGCAGAGGTGGCAGCAGGCCAGGTGGAGGCAGAGGTGGCAGCAGGCCAGGTGGAGGCTGAGGCAGCTGCAGGCTGTGTGGAGGCAGAGGTGGCAGCAGGCTGTGTGGAGGCTGAGGCAGCTGCAGGCATGGAGGCAGAGGTGGCAGCAGGCCGTGTGGAGGCTGAGGCAGCTGCAGGCTGTGTGGAGGCAGAGGTGGCAGCAGGCTGTGTGGAGGCTGAGGCAGCTGCAGGCCGGATGGAGGCAGAGGTGGCAGCAGGCCAGGTGGAGGCAGAGGCGGAGGCAGGCCTTGCGGAGGCAGAGGAGGCAGCAGGCTGGGTGGAGGCAGAGGAGGCCGCAGGCTGGGTGGAGGCAGAGAAGGCCGCAGGCTGGGTGGAAGGCTGGCCTGGAACAGATGCTGAGGTCATAAGGTTCCCGACTGTTGGGTCTAGATCCTGGTCCTCAAAGCCTTCATCTTCCTGCTCCTCCCCAATGTTGAGATCTTCCAACAGCTCATCTGTCTCCTCAGAGTCTGGGTTAATGTCCTGAATGGGCTGCCCTGTCTGCTTATACAAGTAGTCAATACCAATAAGCTCTCCTGAGAGGTCAGAAAACAGACAAGAGATACCACAACGTATTAGTATGAATGAGCACAAATGCATAAACACACAATACCATGTAAATGCAGAATTTATGAATGGTGAATAACACTTTATTGCTGAACGTACCAGTGTACTGGGGTGGTGGATGGAAAAACGGAACATACTTCCGTCTAAGCACTTTCAAACTATTGGTGTTGATGCTCTGGACAAGGTCTCCAGAATAGCTGAGGAGATTAGATGGCTTGGTGGCTAGAGACTGTGCAGCCCAGTCCTGGTTCCACCTGTTCAGACCTTCCAGCAGAAACAGCTGGAAGTTCAGGCTGTTGGCCTTTGTACCTGAAATTACAGTTGTACTGTGTTAACAGGAAATGTGTGCAGTCCCTCTGTAATTACAATAAACAACATTTAACAGTACATTATAATATTATAGTATATTATAATTTACCATTTATATTATAAAATTCACCTGAAATAAACCTGTTCAGATGTAAATGAAAGGACTCCAGCGATGTTGAGCCTCTGGCACACCTGTAGTTTTTTAGAACTAGGCCCTCCTTGGTGGTGATAGTGCCGGTCTCTGTGTAGAGAGTCACACCTGGCACATCTTGGATGCACTTCACATGCCTCTTTTGCACACGCCAAATGTGCTCCATTCTCACCGTGTCCAGGAGTGGAACACCCAGCAGGTCTTTCCCCTTTCCCCCCATCAGCTCTTGCAGCAGGTGGTCAATAAGTTTGATGGTGGTCTCCTGTCCTCTGGTCCTCCTTCTGCAATGGAGAGCAAGCTCCTCTTTGGAAATACTTTTATCCACAATAGCATCAGTAACGCCAGGCACACCCTCCTGCTGCAGGTGCACTCTCTTGGACCGGCGTAGAAGGGCAACATCTTCTGGATCCCACTCAAAAATACACACGGAGAGACGTGCCATAAATATGGGGTACAGAGGATGGGCATCAGTGGTACAACCAGCTGCCAGTCGCCGCATGAATGATTGGAAACAGGATGGGAGACAGGGGGACTGGTAGAGGCCGCAGAAAGGTTTGATGGAGGTGCAGGGATAGCGGGACTTGTGGGAGAGGCCGTAATCAAACTGTCAGATGAGGTGGTGACAGTGCTGGAAAGGGGCTGGAAGAAAGGAGAAATTACATATACAGTACCATACAAAATGAGACATTCTAGGAGAAGGATAACCACACAAATCATTCTCCTAAAGATGTACATTTGTAATTTTTCATATCAGATAAACTTTCATATATCACAATGGATAAGATGGAATTTCCCTTCAAGGGATAAGAAAGTGGAGTGAACTGAAACCTGAGACTACGAGATTAATAGAAATTGGAAAAGATATAAACAATAGCAAATCCTAGTTTATCACATTAGAAAAAGGCTACCACATTCATCAAGTGATATTTGGAATCATACCTGAGCAGGTTTCCTGGCGAGACTGAGGTTAGGCTTCAGCGCTGCGCTATGTGAGCCACCAAACCGTGGTTTGACAAACTGGGGGGGGGGGTTATAAAATGTCAGAAATTAAACAATGACAGCGGTGTACAGGTCAAAGCAATATACATGTACTTAAAAAGTGTTTTGGAACTTTATCATTGTGTAAGCTACAGTTCGCAGGTTTTGATTTTGATTTGATTTTTCATAAAATAGTAGTGCTAAGTACCATTTCAAGGTTTAGTTTGGGTCGCACTCGCACTTGACCAGCAGAAGGTACGTCACCGCTGGTAGAAACTGCAGCAGAGCCAGCAGCTGCTGAAGGAGCTGGGCTTGCTGCAGCAGCAGATGTGGCTGTCTGCTCATGAGGCGTCTGAAAAAATAAACAAGAAATAAATAAGAAACCCACACCCATGAATACAAGCCAATCTTAATAACATATAGGTTGCATCTTTAGTCTATTTCTATCATTTAAGTATCCCAATTAACTTTACCTTCTTAGTGTGAAATCCACACATGCAGACTTGTGCTCCACCAAACAGAGACATCTGCCCCCGATGCTGGAGTGGACACTTTTCTATCTGTAACAAACCAAATTAAAATTCACCAGAATACATAGCATTAATTGTTGATACTGACATATACAAAAAGCTATACCTTATGGTAGAGGTCATGCCATTTCTTTTGCCTAGGGGCTGGTCTGTTCCCAGCATCAGCGGGCCAAACCCCTGTAGTGGCAAACCTCCTCAGCCGGGACAGCCATTCGCCGTCCTCCATGGCACGGTGCCTCTTGGGTTTAGATGCCATCTGAGATTAAAACAGAATAGTTATAATTATATAAGATTTTTGGCTGTAAGACAAATGATTTATGTTATTAGAATGTAACTTGCAGAGGCTGATGAGTCAGGAGCAAGGTTCAACGTTTTTGCATTGCATTGAACAGTATAGAATATGTTAAAATGTTAAAATATGGGAACACATGAGTTTAACAGCAATAAATTATTATATATTATATATATTTTATAGTTTTCACATAATATATGATTTTATTCATTGTTTTTTAGATGCATATTTCTTCAGTTGAAACCTCAAAAGCATGCTGTCCACCTGAGTGGACGTGCGAAAAACCCCTTGAAAAATGCATGTTTAAAAAAACGAAGTTAAAAAAAATATTTCCCATGCCCAAAGAGGTATAAAAACACATAGGGGAAAAAAAAAATCCTGATTCAGGTTGTCATAATTCATGCAGAAATATTAATCTGTAACAGTATAGCGTCAACTAACAATGGGTCAAACAATCAGAAACTATTACTGTGTAATAGTATAGCGTTACAGCTAGCTACTGATAGCGTTACTGTATACAGTTACTGTACACATGACGCTTACAGTACATCCTTACGTTCTTAGCTAGCAAAGTCAACCACAACGTAAAATCGCGGGCAAATAAATAAGTTAATTAAATGAACATTTGACAAGTTTAATACATGAAATTTGCCGCCGCTAACAAAATGACGCGAAACAACTTACCGTGAAAATGACGAGAAGAGCGGTCGTCTTCACTTTGCCAGTGCTCGGGTAGCAACAGCCTTGACATTGCATTGTGATTGGTCGAACCAGCGAAAGGGAGCCGAAGCTTTCGGATTGGTAAGAAATGGAGAGGAGGTCTCTTTTGATTGGTAAAAAATGGACAGACGATTTTATTTGATTGGTAAGAAATGGAGAAGGGGGATTTTTGGATTGGTAGGAAATGGACACGAGAAAGTGGACGAACGTGCCTCAGGAAGCGCCACTATGCTCTCAGTTGCCTTCACAAAGGCATGCACCCATGGTCTGATTTTAAATACATTTCTTACAAGTCAGTGCCATAAAAGTATTCGCTAAATCATGTTGCAAAAGACAGGTGCAGATTGGGAAACTCTCTTCCTAGGTAGATCTACAGGGAAGCCATGGCACAAAGTGGAAGTGTTTGCATCTGAGTGCTTACCTTGTCATAACAAGTTGAATGCTTTCCTTCTAAAAAAAAAGCATGGAGGAGGAGCACAGTTTAAGTCAGGAATTCATCACCTTCCAGTACACAGGAAACAGAGCTAAGTTGCTAAGTGAGATCCTTTTTATCAGAGTTTTGAATGAATTTTCCCAGTTCCTGGCAAGAGATTCCAAGTAGCTGGAGATAAAAATGGCAGGTGTGGGATTTGAACCCACACCTCCATAGAGACCAGACCCTAAACACAGCACCTGACCACTTGGCCACACTACCTCAACTTACAAAGTCCGTTTGCTTGGACCACTGTTTTTTCCAAGAGAAAAAAACAGAAAATGTCATTGTCCATAGCAACATCAACAAGGAACAGTGCTGCCACCCAGCGCTACTGAACAGCAAATCAGATTTGTTTCTCATACAGATCTTTAAGACAGACTGTCCGCACTGTTATTTGCAAGTGATCAGATTGGGGGTGCATTGGGTGCTGTGGTAACAACGTAGGCGTCAGTAACTACGTACACTGGTGACACGGCTGTACAACGTGGAAGCATGAGAAATGGAGATCCATCATCTCGCCCTCCAAACAGTGGTGCTGTCAAGTCGCAGTGCAGAACTCCTCCATTGCACCAGACAAACTCAGCAGGCTGGCATACAGCCACTCGGATGCACTTACGTCAAGGCCCATGTAAGACCCTTTTGTAGAGTTTTGAATGACATTCATTTGGATGAGTTTTTCCAGTTTCCTGCCGTAACCCGAGTTTGTGGCCAGATATTCCAAGTACATGGAGACAAAAATGGCAGTAGTAGGATTTGATCCAATTTGTGTGTCTGGACATCACCAACCTATCTGCATGGGTTCCTGTGGTAACGACGTAGGCATCAGATTGGATTTGTGTGTCCAGACAACAACAACTTTTGCAAAAATCACGTTTCATGTGATTTTGTTGCCATCCAGACTTTCTAAAAGCAATCTTGATATGACACAAACTGGATTTGGGCTGGAAGGCTGATCAAGGCCTACATGAGACCCTTTTTCAGAGTTTTGAATGTTATTCATTTGGATGAGTTTTTTCAGTTTCTTACCATAATCCCCAGTTTGTAGCCAGGAGGTAAAGATGGCAGTGGTGGGATTTGAACCCACGCCTCCGTAGAGACTGGAGCCTAAATCCAGCGCCTTAGACCACTCGGCCACACTACCTCACTTTCCAAACCTCATTTGCTTGGACCACTCTGATGCACTTCCGTCAATGCCCATGTAAGACCCTTTTTTTAGAGTTTTGAATGACATTCATTTGGATGAGTTTTTCCAGTTTCTTGCTGTAATCCCAATTTTGTCTTTGTTAGAGTTCAAAATTGTTTTAAATACATTTCTTACAAGTCAGTGCCATAAAAGTATTCGCTAAATCATGTTGCAAAAGACAGGTGCAGATTGGGAAACTCTCTTCCTAGGTAGATCTACAGGGAAGCCATGGCACAAAGTGGAAGTGTTTGCATCTGAGTGCTTACCTTGTCATAACAAGTTGAATGCTTTCCTTCTAAAAAAAAAGCATGGAGGAGGAGCACAGTTTAAGTCAGGAATTCATCACCTTCCAGTACACAGGAAACAGAGCTAAGTTGCTAAGTGAGATCCTTTTTATCAGAGTTTTGAATGAATTTTCCCAGTTCCTGGCAAGAGATTCCAAGTAGCTGGAGATAAAGATGGCAGGGGTGGGATTTGAACCCACGCCTCCATAGAGACCAGACCCTAAACACAGCACCTGACCACTTGGCCACACTACCTCAACTTACAAAGTCCGTTTGCTTGGACCACTGTTTTTTCCAAGAGAAAAAAACAGAAAATGTCATTGTCCATAGCAACATCAACAAGGAACAGTGCTGCCACCCAGCGCTACTGAACAGCAAATCAGATTTGTTTCTCATACAGATCTTTAAGACAGACTGTCCGCACTGTTATTTGCAAGTGATCAGATTGGGGGTGCATTGGGTGCTGTGGTAACAACGTAGGCGTCAGTAACTACGTACACTGGTGACACGGCTGTACAACGTGGAAGCATGAGAAATGGAGATCCATCATCTCGCCCTCCAAACAGTGGTGCTGTCAAGTCGCAGTGCAGAACTCCTCCATTGCACCAGACAAACTCAGCAGGCTGGCATACAGCCACTCGGATGCACTTACGTCAAGGCCCATGTAAGACCCTTTTGTAGAGTTTTGAATGACATTCATTTGGATGAGTTTTTCCAGTTTCCTGCCGTAACCCGAGTTTGTGGCCAGATATTCCAAGTACATGGAGATAAAAATGGCAGTAGTAGGATTTGATCCAATTTGTGTGTCCGGACATCACCAACCTATCTGCATGGGTTCCTGTGGTAACGACGTAGGCATCAGATTGGATTTGTGTGTCCAGACAACAACAACTTTTGCAAAAATCACGTTTCATGTGATTTTGTTGCCATCCAGACTTTCTAAAAGCAATCTTGATATGACACAAACTGGATTTGGGCTGGAAGGCTGATCAAGGCCTACATGAGACCCTTTTTCAGAGTTTTGAATGTTATTCATTTGGATGAGTTTTTTCAGTTTCTTACCATAATCCCCAGTTTGTAGCCAGGAGGTAAAGATGGCAGTGGTGGGATTTGAACCCACGCCTCCGTAGAGACTGGAGCCTAAATCCAGCGCCTTAGACCACTCGGCCACACTACCTCACTTTCCAAACCTCATTTGCTTGGACCACTCTGATGCACTTCCGTCAATGCCCATGTAAGACCCTTTTTTTAGAGTTTTGAATGACATTCATTTGGATGAGTTTTTCCAGTTTCTTGCTGTAATCCCAATTTTGTCTTTGTTAGAGTTCAAAATTGTTTTAAATACATTTCTTACAAGTCAGTGCCATAAAAGTATTCGCTAAATCATGTTGCAAAAGACAGGTGCAGATTGAGAAACTCTCTTCCTAGGTAGATCTACAGGGAAGCCATGGCACAAAGTGGAAGTGTTTGCATCTGAGTGCTTACCTTGTCATAACAAGTTGAATGCTTTCCTTCTAAAAAAAAAGCATGGAGGAGGAGCACAGTTTAAGTCAGGAATTCATCACCTTCCAGTACACAGGAAACAGAGCTAAGTGAGATCCTTTTTATCAGAGTTTTGAATGAATTTTCCCAGTTCCTGGCAAGAGATTCCAAGTAGCTGGAGATAAAGATGGCAGGGGTGGGATTTGAACCCACACCTCCATAGAGACCAGACCCTAAACACAGCACCTGACCACTTGGCCACACTACCTCAACTTACAAAGTCCGTTTGCTTGGACCACTGTTTTTTCCAAGAGAAAAAAACAGAAAATGTCATTGTCCATAGCAACATCAACAAGGAACAGTGCTGCCACCCAGCGCTACTGAACAGCAAATCAGATTTGTTTCTCATACAGATCTTTAAGACAGACTGTCCGCACTGTTATTTGCAAGTGATCAGATTGGGGGTGCATTGGGTGCTGTGGTAACAACGTAGGCGTCAGTAACTACGTACACTGGTGACACGGCTGTACAACGTGGAAGCATGAGAAATGGAGATCCATCATCTCGCCCTCCAAACAGTGGTGCTGTCAAGTCGCAGTGCAGAACTCCTCCATTGCACCAGACAAACTCAGCAGGCTGGCATACAGCCACTCGGATGCACTTACGTCAAGGCCCATGTAAGACCCTTTTGTAGAGTTTTGAATGACATTCATTTGGATGAGTTTTTCCAGTTTCCTGCCGTAACCCGAGTTTGTGGCCAGATATTCCAAGTACATGGAGATAAAAATGGCAGTAGTAGGATTTGATCCAATTTGTGTGTCCGGACATCACCAACCTATCTGCATGGGTTGCTGTGGTAACGACGTAGGCATCAGATTGGATTTGTGTGTCCAGACAACAACAACTTTTGCAAAAATCACGTTTCATGTGATTTTGTTGCCATCCAGACTTTCTAAAAGCAATCTTGATATGACACAAACTGGATTTGGGCTGGAAGGCTGATCAAGGCCTACATGAGACCCTTTTTCAGAGTTTTGAATGTTATTCATTTGGATGAGTTTTTTCAGTTTCCTACCATAATCCCCAGTTTGTAGCCAGGAGGTAAAGATGGCAGTGGTGGGATTTGAACCCACGCCTCCGTAGAGACTGGAGCCTAAATCCAGCGCCTTAGACCACTCGGCCACACTACCTCACTTTCCAAACCTCATTTGCTTGGACCACTCTGATGCACTTCCGTCAATGCCCATGTAAGACCCTTTTTTTAGAGTTTTGAATGACATTCATTTGGATGAGTTTCTCCAGTTTCCGGCCATAATCCTGAGTTTGTGGCCAGGTATTCCAAGTACCTGGAGACAAAGACAGCAGTGGTGGTATGTGAATCCATGCTTCCATAGAGACTGGAGCCTTAATCCAGCGCCTTAGACCACTTGGCCAAGCTAAAAGACAAGACCCACCCGAGCCACAGCCTGTTCACCCCACTGCCGTCTGGCAAGCAATACAGAAGTATCCTCTGCCATACCACCAGACTACAGAGCAGCCAAAATATCTCGGATACAGGCACTGCCATCTTGCGCTGGTGACGTCATTTTAGAGGTACCACCCATACACCCGCCCAAACCAATTGCAAGCACACCACAATCAAATCACAGTTGTCAATCAGGACGTCACACACAATGTGTACTTTTATTTTTTTCAGTTTGGCCCATGTCCCATCTGCTAATATGGAGGGGGCGGGGTTTATGACCTACACTGCAGCCAGCCACCAGGGGGTGATCAAGATGTTTTGGCTTCACTTTTGGGGAGCTGTCATGTTGTCCATCTTTATGTCTATGAGCAAACCTTACAGAAAAAACGTTTTAGGGTAAGAATATAAAAGTGTTCTTGCATGAGGCCTATTGTGTCGGAACCAGACATTCAGTCTGTACACAATGTCATGGCAATCCATCTTGTAGATGTTGAGATATGTCACTGGATAAGTGAAAACTTACTGTGTTGGTAGCGCTAGAGAAAAAGTCAGGGGATCACCAAATGCATTAGGATTCATCTTCTGGGCACCATGGATATCTGCACATTTGATGGAAATCCATCCAATAGTTGTTGAGATTTTCCAGCGAGGACCAAAGTGGTGGACAGACAGACCGACATTGCCATCCAAAAAGCCATGCCACTAGCATGGCTAAAAATAGCTTTTAATGTAAAAAAAAAAAAGACTCAGCTTCATGTATTGAAACACTCGCAGACACACATACACACGTCAAAGTGAGGGAATTTAAATTATAATCTGTCCTTGTCGAAATGAACCACATACATCCTCTTTATTCTTCTACACTGACACATGCACAGTGGCTAAAGAGTGTGCTATATGCTTTCCAGGGTCAGTTCAGTTTTATAATTGAATTCCAAACCCCAGCCCATTTGATATTGCACAGCACTCAAAGTTATTCCTCTTCATTCTTTATAGGTCGAATGTGACAAGCTTATGCATTTCAATATTTCAATTTTTGAGAAGACTCCAACTTTCAGAGGACTGAGAATGAAATGAAGCCATCTGTGACACATTAAACCAAATCCATGTCTGACATAGTGCCTATAGCTCCCTAAGCATAGCAATTTAGGCATTTGGCTCTGAAAAACCTGTCGAAATAATATAGCTGCAGCCCCTATTGTGTGACTCCCCAAGAGGCATCATATTGATGTTTTCAGCTGGTTGTCAAGTGAGGGGATACAGCACATACAAAAGTGAAACACTGAGTCACCACATTTATGGAGTCATAGTCTTTCAGCTCATATGCTAAACTAATACAACCATGCGTATGGCTGGTGAGTGAATTGGCAAAATTAGTGCTTTGTAAGCATGTTGATGGATCCACTGTATTCTGTGGTGAGGCCAGCAGATGCAAATGGCATTGTTTCACATATAGTAAGTGCTCAAGCACTGCAATTAGTTGCACCATTTGTCCAACCATTTTTAAAAAAGCATTTTTGGAATCCAGTATTTGAATGGATTCTGCATTTCTACTCTGCTGGTAAGAGTATATCAATCCAGGCATACTGCAAGAAATATCCATGAAAATATAGTGTCTTAAAGTCACAAAGAATCTGACATTTACATACAAACAATGGCACTGGGGTATTCTTGATAATTTTATTGATATAGGTAAAGAGCTCTGTCTTATTCCAGACTAAGGCAGACCAAATCAGGTGTTAGCGCAGGGTTGTGCGGCGGTGTGGGAGTGTCACTACATGGCCATGCTGATTGTAGCACATGTAAAAATACTGACCAGCAATCCCAACTTGAAGAGCGATATAACACCAAGCGACTGCACGCCGATTAACGTCTTTGTACTCCCTCATGGCAGGGTTGTACAGCTGATGTACAGTAATCACGGCGATCAGTCTCTCTTCCATCTTCACAGTTGCTCGGGAAATAATGGAAGGCTACAATGCTACATGGTAAACAAGGTTCTTCTTCACCTGGGCATCTTCTGTCTGATCGACAGCTTATGTGATTGGCCACCGCAGCGTGACGTTGGTTGCATTTCTCTAAAAGTTGTTTCTATTTTAACTTTTCGCCACAGGTCCCGTTTTTTTCGGCATCCCCTGCGGTCCCCACCGCCATAGCCTAAGCACACTCCCCACGTTCAAATGAATGATCATATGATAATAATCTGCAACTTTGGCATATACATTAATCTTTGTCTGTAGGTTCATTCCACACAACTAACATCCATCCATCCATCCATCCATTTTCTTCCGCTTATCCGGGGCCGGGTCGCGGTGGCAGCAGGTTAAGCAGGGTTATCCAGACGTCCCTCTCCTCGGCAACGCTTTCCAGCTCCTCCTGGGGGACCCCAAGGCATTCCCAGGCCAGATGAGATATATAATCCCTCCAGCGTGTTCTGGGTCTGCCCCGGGGCCTCCTACCAGTTGGACGTGCCCGGAACACCTCCAAAGGGAGGCGTCCAGGAGGCATCCTAGTCAGATGCCCGAACCACCTCAACTGGCTCCTTTCGATGCGAAGGAGCAGCGGCTCTCCTCCGAGCTCCCTCCGGATGTCCGAGCTCCTTTCCCTGTCTCTAAGGGTGAGCCCAGCCACCCTACGGAGGAAACTCATTTCGGCCGCTTGTATCCGCGATCTCATTCTTTCGGTCACTACCCAAAGCTCATGACCATAGGTGAGGGTTGGAACGTAGATCGACTGGTAAATCGACAGCTTTGCCTTCCGGCTCAGCTCCCTCTTCACCACCATGGTCCGGTACAACGCCCGCATTACTGCTGATGCTGCACCGATCCGCCTGTCCATCTCACGTTCCATCTTACCATCACTCGTGAACAAGACCCCGAGATACTTGAACTCCCCCGTCTGGGGCAGTAACTCACCTCCAACCCAAAGGGGGCAGTCCACCGTTTTCCGGCTGAGAACCATGGCCATGGACTTGGAGGTGCTGACTCTCATCCTGCCATGGCTGCAATTGCCCCAGTGCAAAGGCACAGTCCAATCCAACAGAACAGAAAGAGAGAGATGACACAGCACTCACTTCGGTTATTGGTGACAAGGATGGCCCTGGCGGAGTCCAACACCCACTTGGAACGTGTTTGACTTTGTGCAGGACCCCCCGGGGGACACGGTCGAAAGCCTTCTCCAAGTCGACAAAACACATGTAGACTGGATGGGCAAACTCCCATGAACCTCCCAGCAGCCCTGCAAGAGTAAAGAGCTGGTCCACTGTGCCACGGCCAGGATGGAATCCGCATTGCTCCTCCTGGATCCGAGGTTCGACAATCGTTCGTAGTCTCCTTTCCAGCACCCTGGAATAAACTTTTCCGGGGAGGCTGAGCAGTGTGATACCACGGTAATTGGAGCACACCCTCCGGTCCCCCTTTTTGAAGACTCCACAGGCACTGTCCCCGACCTCCATGCGACACTGAAGAGGCGTGTCAGCCAAGACAGCCCAACAATGTCCAGAGCCTTCAGCATTTCAGGGCGAATCTCATCCACTCCTGGCGCCTTGCCACCAAGAAGCTCTTTGACTACCTTGGAGACTTCTGCCAGGGATATGGGTGAGTCTTCCCCTGAGTCTTCAAACTCTGCCTCCTCCACTGAGGACATGTTGGTCGGGTTGAGGAGATCCTCAAAGTGCTCTTTCCACCGCTCGACAACATCCCCAGTCCGGGTTAGCAGCTCTCCTCCCCTGCCGAACACGGCCTGGGCCAACTAACATTTAGTAAATAATCTTAACTCAAGATCCACTTACTAGCTTTTTTTAGAGCTCTCATCCACATCTCACTGTCTACAGTAGTGAATTAAAGTTGGCTCAGTTGTCACGACCCAAGGATGTAACTACAGTCACGTGATAATAAGTGGCTGTATATGGGTGAGAGATGGCAACCCATGTCTTTGTTCAAAGATGGTCTTCAGGATATGAAGACTGATTCCAGGTCAATGACTTTGACCCCTTCATATAGCCTGCTCCAGAGGAGCTTAACACAAGGGTTGCATAAAAGTCTAAAATACACCCTACCTGTGAGGGAGTAAAACTCCTACTTTTGCTAGTAGTAGCATTATAGAACATTGAGCTAACAAATAGCAAGTATTTCAAAGAGACTATGCAAGAAGGAGAAATAAATAAAAAAAGTTGTAAAAAAAAAACATTGTCTCGATAATTTGATAATTTCAAATAAGCTATTACATTGCTGGTGTTTTTACTGTGGTGAAAAATGTACAGCATTTGTATCACCCTAAAAAATAAGGTTTGGCTGGGTTTGAGCCTTGCATTATAGGGAGCGAGGGAGCTTTTTCATCCAAAGCCAGCAGTGAATTGGGAAGGAGAAGAGAACAGAGGAGAGCTGAGGGTACAGTGAATATTGCTTCTAAAGCCTGAATCATGAATCACTTTAAAAAGGCCCACCGAGACACAAAGAAATAGCTGCAACACCAGCATGGACAAACACACACGCTCAAAGTATTGGTGGGTGAAATGGCACTATAGAAGAAAAGAATGACTTTAGAAAAAGAGCAGCTAGGTTCTCTTACCTTGTTTTCTTTAGTTCCCTTTTGTACTTTCATTGTTCCTTGCCTTCTACTCCTCCTCCTTATTCTTTCTTCATCTTCTTTACTATGCCTTTCTCTTCCCCTCTCTTTCTCTGTATCACTTTGTAATTTCATGCACCTCATACATTCCCCCAGATATCATTACAGAGCGCTGAGCAGAATCTAATCTGAGTCGTACTTAATAAGGAGTGACGTCTTTAGGAACACACCGACCCATGGGAGGTGGGTTTGGTGAGGGTGAGAGGGGAGGAGGGTGACGCACGGCCCGCAGACTAGATAGATAGATAGATAGATCACACTGTTGCACTGGGTGACATGTTCCTTCATTATGATGAACATGGGCACTGTAATTTATTCTGAGCCAATCCCACATACACCGTCCTGCTGCCATAAATACTCAATAGACCACAAAATCAGCAGCACGAAAAAGTCCACAACAAATACACTATTCCCTCCTTTTTGAGTCATATTTGCTAACAAAAAACCTACAATGCCCAGCTGTTTTAGGATATTCTTTAGCCTTTATTAAAAATTAAACTATATATTTGTGAAGATTTATGTCTTCAGTAGGGACCAATGGGCTAGGATCTCAGACAGACTGGAAAAGTGGGGAACTATTTTTTAGGGAGAGTGTGCTATCACTACCTCACCAACCAACTAGGTGCTCAAGTTACAAAGTACCAATTGTGATCAAACAACCAGCAACACTAGCTGGCTAACTGAAAAAATCTTCCTTACTTCACCAACGTGTTTCGTCACAGGGCCTTGGTCAGGGTGTTTTACAGAATATGTAAAAACCACAGTCTATATAATTCTACTCTACAAGAAAGCTGAATCTTTGTCAGTTATCCAATGAGAGTTAGACACATAGATGGCCAGCATCATAAGGATGCTGCACCTTTAACACAGAAACTTCAAAATAAAAGTATGCAGTGAAATATAACATTGGCAGTCACAAAGTGCCATCACAAAAACAAAGATAGAATTTAAAACATATGTGAGGGTTAAAAGCTACTAATACAGTGAAAAAACTCATTCCCCTTGAAAGTCAGAAAGTATTGACAGACGGACTAACGCATTGTTGATTTTGGTCTTTTCATGGGATTCGTTGACAAAAACAAAAATATTTTATCCTTCAATGCAACATCATGTAGCTATTTATCCCAACAATAAACTGAAGTGACAAGCATCAAAGTGATCCACATGCCGCAACACAAAAATGAATAAATATTAAGTAGGAAAAATAATAGGGGCACAATATTTCTCTTCAGCTATAGCAAACTATGGTAAAATCTCAGTGTGACAGCTGTGACTGCAGTTAGTGCCCTGTAGTTGCACTCACTGTTGCAGACACCAAGTCTCACACAGCCAGCAAGGTGTCTGTCAGTCAGAGTCAGAGGCAGGTCCTATGCTTTGATTTCATTTTTATCTGTGAAAATGCCATCTTACAGATATAGTCACTGTTGAGTCTGACCTTTAGCGCACAGGAGGAGAGAAGTGAAAGTCTTCCCCTACTTACAAATTCCAAAAAAGTTGTTGTCCCTTGCTATAACTTGCCATTTCATGCCACTTTGCAGTTCAATCATTTCCATGTAAAATGTTTACTGAAAGCTTCAGTATCCGTCGGAAAAGGTTTGAGGTGAATTTGACAACATCCTCCTTAAATCAGTAGTCGTTCTACCTGAAAAAGACAGAAATAAACAGAATGAGCTTATCTTGCATTCTGCTCCATCCTCTCCAGCTTTGGGAAGTCACCCTCCTGTTTCTGTGTTGTGAGGTCCACAGACCCACCTTTGCCTTGACTGCATTGACAGTGCTGATCATGTGTGCCACGTCTCGGGGAAGTCTGGAAGAAGTCTTGTTGCAGTTCTTTGTGCCCTGTGATACGTGACCCGTCAAAGGAGTTGAATAACTGCACTGCTGCATGCAGTAACAGGTCAACAGGGCTGCTTTTGTCCATAAACAATAGTTAACAAAGTCCACAACTTTGCTGTCAAGTGCTTTTGAATAAATCACTAAATGATAATGTTGCAGCACACAGCAAGAAAACTAAAGAGTGTGGTACAAGTCCTAGAAAACAGACTTCACGGTCAGTGTCATTTGTTTCCTCTTGCTAATTCTGGCTATCCTGATGTCGTCCTTGCTACATTCCCGGGAGGCACTGACTTACTTGATAATTTGAAGACTTGTACTGCAGACATCTAGGTCGAAAATGAGCTAAATGTGATTAGAAATCATATGCTTTTAGATGTCCTACAGATTTAGACTTTGTTTCAACAGTATTTAAATGACTATATTTCAGTGTACTACACAATGAAATATGCACTTTGTAACTAAATTCAGCCCAATTTTTTCTTACATGTGTAGATGTCTTTTGGCCTGCATATCACAAAATCATTGCTTACTGAGTTAGGCAATATTAGTCAGGTTTGACAAAACATTTCTGGCTGCGGATCAAGCTAGGAAGAGGAAGTTGAGTTGGAATTGTCTTGTCAAATCACTGTTTCAAAGGTCAAGTATAAACCTTTAAGCCAACATGGATAAGAAGTCTTAAAAGTGCCATGGATGAAATTATTACAGCTACTAAACTGAGGCTGAAGACTTGATATGTCATACGGTTAAAAGCTTTGAAACAAGCTTGTACAGTAAGTAGGCCTTAAGTTGGGATTGTTTTGTCAAAGTACTTTTTCAAAAGGTCAAGAGTGAACTTTTATGCTCAGTATAAATCAGGTTTGAATCCATATTTGTGTTTGGAAGCTAACATTTAAGTTCTTATAGGTTAATATTATGGGGAACACATGCCATCTTTTGAAAACATAATGTTTCTATGTCTATTGAACCTGCAGGACATCCAGACTACAGGCTGGTTTAACATTCTGCCTCATTGGGTCATTTTTCCCCCTGTATTCCCCTCGCTACTTTAGGCTATTTTTTATGTTATCCTTTGCTATATTTTGCCGCATTAATGTGATCCCTGCTACTTTTGGCTGTGTTCTTTGTGTCCTTGGCTACTTTGTGCTGCACGGCTGTCTAAGAAAATCAAAGCATAGCATTAAAGCTCCCGAGCGTAGTGACTAGAGAGGCCTAGTATACTGGCCTCCATGCCGTAAACCATAATGCTGTCTAGTGGATTATTACTGAGGAAAACACTGTACAAGCCTTGTGATAAACCTCTCAGACACACACAGAAACACACACTGATCCAATAATAAGTCAGTGATATCCTACAAGACCCCAAAACAGACAGAGAGGGATTGGGAAGTAAGCAGAGAGGAGGTTCATTAGCCATGAAATCTGTTAGATTAGTACATAACAAATATGTACATGTCCTGTTAGAAAATCCCAGAGAGAGAAGGAAGAAACAGAACCAGATAGATTAGCCATAAAATCTGTAAAGAACTAATGCAGCTCAAAGGTAAACCAGCAGGATTTTCACAGGGAGTTGGTTTTATGGAGCTGAACAGGTGTTTGCTCGTGCTTTCAGCCAGGGCACAAACACTTGAGTGCCATTTTGTGCTTTGCAGAGGTAATGCTGTGCAGCCAGGCCAACGGGAGCGGAGGTGAGTTTTCAGCCGAAACAAGTGAAGCATAAATTAAAAAAACATCTGTTTGGACATGGCTAAGACCAAAATGACCATAATGTCCTCTAAGTGTTTTTGCTATAAGTTAATAATTTCATGGCAAATGACTTTCTAGAGACAACATCTGTGAATGTGTATTTGACTGTGTGTGGGACACAGTAGAGTGAAGGGAGCATGTAGCTGCAACTTTGTAAACTGAATGGGAGATAAGGAACATTTTTACTGCCTCCCCCCAGCACAGTGTGACAGTAATTACAACAATTATTTTGTTTCATAAGTAAAGAGAGCGTGCTGATCAAAACGGAGTACTTGGAGCTGTGAAACGAGTGCACAGAACAGTGTGTGTGCATGTGGAACTGTGAGGCAAGCATGCAGAGAAGATCCTGTGCGAGCAGAGCGGCACCGCATGGGGGCGCCTTTCTTTTTGGCCTCCAAAAATTCAATTCCTTGTGCACTAAGATGCAATTATTTTCCAATTGTCTTATCTTTAGTGTGGAGCATATTGAAATCTGGAAACGTATTCATCATTATTACCACTGGTTGTGTTCTGTTACAAAATGTTTTTTTTTAATATTAGGAGAAAAGTCAAAGCAATGAATTGTGGGATTTAGTGCACATGCTCTGCATACCACATTTTTAATTCTATCATGGTAATTTTGGGACCTCTTTATGAAGGATATATTTTACACTTAGAATTCAGACAGTCAAAAAAAATGGCAGAAAGTAAATATAGTCCACTATGTAGTATGTAGGGACAGATTTTTGAGTATAGTGGGAATAGTTGATTTAATAGTGGGCCTATTAGCCCAAACTGGCATAACACCTAAGGTTTAAGTTAGGTTTAAGTTAGGGTTAGGGGTTTGTTTTTGGACAGTCTCTAAAATAAGCTACTGTATCAACACCCCTAAACTTGGCAGAGACCTCTCATTGAAAAGGTAAATACATGCTTTACACATGTATAGTCCAATTGATTGGTGTGGTTGCTGAAACTGTATTGTGCTTGTTAAAGTACAGAGGCAAATATTCTTTGATCTGAATTGTTTTCCCTAAGAATTGTATAACTGGAATCTCAAGTCTGAGTGAAAAGGGTTCATTAGATTTAGTGATCAGTACCAAACACTAAACAATTATTTGCTCAGACATGTGGGTAATTGAACCAGCATGTGCTCTGTTTCCAAAAAGAGTTTCTCTCTTAGTGTCAAGGCACCACTTGATGCCCAGGTAATTCATTGGTTTGTAGACTGATGCCTCAGATTTCTTCCTCATTATCCAACAGCATATATGTTTGTATGGATGGTTAAGTGGACTTGCAGAAGTGAGGATTCACAATGCAGAAGTGTTTTGAGATGTTTCTATGGAAAACACAGGGAGAAATCCATTAGAGAAAGGAAACTATTGTAGATAATAATTTCCAAAAGGAGTCTCGGCAGACTGAATTCAATGCAGCTGCAGGATACGTGTTGAGTTAGGAAAGTAATATTGAGGGACAAGTGGGTGCAACAAACAGGTAAATAGCATCACAAAATCATTATTAAAGTGCAATGAACATCACTGATTGATGTTCTACAACACTCTATCTTATGGTCGAATTTTCCTCTGCCTGTAAAAGTGACCCCAAGGCCAATTTCTTTCAAACTTGGAGTGATTTCAGTAATTCATCATAACTATGATGTTGTTGTTTCTGTTACCCATTTCTCTCATTGCATCTCCTGGAGCGGTCCGCTGCCCAAAGCAAAACACAGGTTGTGTTTGTGAGTGCAGAGTGAGTGAAGGTTAGATGTTGATCCATGGATCTGCTCGATACGATCCCTGCTCACCCAAAAGACAGTGATATTGAATGTTTGTTCCTCCTACACTGGATGACTGGTAAACCTGCCAGATGTGTGATGTGAAAGTGTCATGTTGCTGTCTGCATTATGATGTGGTTTCATTACTGAGTATGGTTGGAGTGAACTAAATGCACTGGAGTGTGAACTGTTTTTAAGTCTGTTTTTGTGTGAGATCATGTTTAAGAGCACAGGTAGTACACAGAGTGTAATTCAAAGCGACAATATGTAACTTTTGCTGAGCAGCAGCAACAGCGGCCTCTGCTGCCACAGCGGAAGATTTTCTAATTGGAGGGAAACACTATTGGATGGGGAAAAGACTTTGACACACTTTGAGACTGAAGACTGGGATGGAGAGGAAAGAAAACATGTCTTCAAGTGAGATGAAAAGACTTGTTTCCTTTTACTGCTGTGACATCACTTGTCATGCATATGGTTGATCTGATCTAACAACTAGCATTACTCCCCAAAAGCCCACTGACTGAGTGACTAGAAACAGGTAAGAGTCTCTCCTTGGCAGGAGTGACAACTCAAGCCGTGGCAACAGGCAGTTAGTGAGTTACCTAATCTCTATAAACAGATATCTGCATATGAATGCAGAATCTGTAGGCAAGGAACAAGATTTTGGTATCAGAAGTGTTCTGGTTTCTGTTTGTAGTCTATTTGTAGTCCGAGTAGTACTGACCAGTCACGTTTGAGTGGGCTTTGGTTGCATGCAGGAAAATAGTCCATGTGGAGAGCAAAAGAGGCGGAACGCATTGGCCGAAATGCAATCTCGGAACCCATCAGCTAATGTCTGACAACAGTTTAGCTTTTTATCAATCTCGGAACCCTAGAGATTAGCTTTTTATTAGCTTTTTAAAAATGTATCTGCATTCAAATTGTCATCAGACGATAGCTGATGTGTTCCGGGATTTCTAATTGGACTGTAAACAATGACTGGCGCACGGAAGACTAAGTCTTGGCCTGGATATCCACTGGCTACACCGGCAGCTCTGAAACTTTGGCCATTGCCCTCAGAGGCTAAATCGCCAATGGGTTCCGAGATTGTGAGTTACCCAACAAGTGAGTATGTCCTGCCAATGTTACAATCCACATCATCTTCACACACCTCAGAAAATACAATCTGATGGCCGCTAGTATGTAACTTAGCTCTGTTGATAACGAGCTGAGTGAAATTGGCGAGCTATCAAGCGACTGCAATTTGCTGATAGGCTGAAAAATTAGGTAACATTTTGACAAATATAAACCCCAGTATACTTGACAAAGAGGTGACCCTTTGCTGATCTTACTCTTTTCTTTTTACTTGTAACGCTCAACGCTTCGGTGGATGGTGGCTGTTGCATTTCCTCCAACATGTTTGTTGTGAAATAAATGTCTTGTTCTTTTTGGTGGCTGCCGAACAATGAAGTGACACACTACTGCCACCCACTGCTATGGAGTGTATCTTTGTTGTTATTGCTTTTCAACCAGACCTTTTGTTTACGCCTGGCTTGGGAACACAGATATGACGGTACTTCCAGCCGGCACATCTAGAAAGTGGTCGTACCCATGGGAAGGAATGTACTTTTTGTACATTTAAAAGCTAATGCTGAGACACTAATTTCACACACACTTCCACACACTGTACTTAATACTGATTACAGGCTTTCATTGTCACATCAAAATCCTACATCATAGTACAGAATTAAGGATGAAAATTAACATTATGGACTTCCCTCTTACTCCTCTTTTTTGCTGCCCTCTATCATCCACCTCTTATCCAATCTCATTCAGAGGACTCCCGCCCTCTCACTTCATTCCTTATCTCTCCTAATCTATCCATCCCTCAATCCAGTCACTCATTCTGTTGTCCACAAGAGAGATATAAAACTTTGTGGCCTCTACTAATTCATCCGAACCCCCCATCCAACTGTCCAACCATTCTCTCTATCTCATCCCTGAGGATAAGTTGAAAGCAGAGAATATATTCCTTTCTATCATGGAGGATTTAGGAAACCATCTCAAGTTAATGTGGGGGTTTAAAAGTTAAGAGAAAAACAGAGCAGACGATAATAGAAGAGTTATTTAAGGGGAGAACAGTGTGCGTAAGGGCACTTGTGTGTGTTGGAGAGCAGGGTTAATGTATTGTTATACACTGAGTTTTCAAACTTTTAAATTAGAATTTGGCCAGATGTCTCACTTGTATTCTGATTCTAAAAGTGATTCAGATTGATCATCGCAGCCGCGGACGTCGTCTTAGTCACATATTCCATATATCACCCAATTATATAGCCATGACCTACAGTATCTCATGCAATTTATGCCCTCTTTCCACTAAATTAGCTCTGGTTCTTGAATTGGTTCCATTAAGGATTCTTGGAACCTTGGTCCTATCTAGCGAACCAGCCCACATTTCCACCAGTTTTAAATGTGGAGCCGTCGTAATCAAGGATGTGTCATCAACGGAGGGCGTTGCACAATGCACAACAGAAGTAAACAGTAGTAGCAAGATGGCAGATCACTTTGATTACCTGCGAGCTTTTGTTCTTATATTACAGAGATTTGTTTTTATCCAAAAAACAAGCATGGACCAACTATTAATGATAAGAAGATGTAGAAGACTATTACCACAGTAAACCATAGACCATTGTTGTCTTCTCCATCCTCTTTTTCAAACCTGTAGAATATGACACGCCCACTGATGTCATCGCGGTGTGCACTTTAGGTCAAGGAAAACCTGCTGTTTTTTGGTTCCAGCTGGGTTCCGAACCAATTTATTTTTGGTCGAAATGCTGCGAACGGTTCAAAATTAGGTCTGTGAACCAGAACAGAACCCATTCCATGTTGGTGTAAAAGGGGTATAGGTGGTCAATATAAACACATTTGGTGCTCATTCTACATACCGCCATGCTTAAACTCTACACTTCTACACTACTGAGAGAAGGTTTGCAATTTAACCTCCTCCTCCTCCAGAATTAGCATTTAGGTGTGGTTTCAGATCAATTCCACACAAAAAGAGCATTCAAAAATGGGGAAATTTGATTATTTGGGAACATCTGAACATATGTTGAGATATGTGGTCATTTGTGAGGCTAACATCAAGCGTGCTGACATGGTGATGTTTAGCAGGTATAATGTTTACCATGTTCACCATCTTAATTTAGCGTGTCAGCATGTTAACATTATCTAATTGTGACTAAACATAAAGTACAGCTGAGGCTGATGGAAATGTCATTAATTTAGCAGGTATTTAGTTTAGTAAACCAAAGAATGGACAAATTAAATGTTTGACCTGCTGGTAGCACTAAAGGGAAGGTCAGGGGATCACCAAAGTTATTACAATTCATCCCCTGGGAACTATGAATGTCTGTACAAAATTTGAAGGCAATCCACCCAATAGTTAAAACAAGCATCCCCAGAAATGCTAGTGTGGTCAAGAACTTACTTCTAGCTTTGACTGAGTGTCCATGATTGCCTCAAATACAATTTTATGGTAACAAGAGAGCATTTTCATACTACTATACATAGGTTCAGATTTTTTTCAAGAATATCTTAATACGATACTTGCATGCCTATATGTAGGTTGAAAGTGTTATTGGACAGTGTAATCACTTCTTTTGCCCATACTGTCCATAAAGTGATCCCATAGTGTGACTACACTGTAAAAGATGGGGGACCAAATTCACAGTCCTTGTTCTGTGCAAAAGTGCAATTTAAAGTTCAGCTGAAGCTAATATAAGGGTTCAGCCTGAGTTAGCCAAGTCAAGTGGCTATCTTCCAAAGTTACAGTTTTATATCTAACTTGGGCTGTAGAAGCCTTGTAGTAGCTTGGGCTGAATTTGGGAATGCACTTTTGCAGGGATTGAAGACTGTGGATTTTGTCCTTCATCTTTTACATTGGTGCCAGGAAGAGATCTCTTCAGGGCCAGTATGATCAGGAGGAACAAGTACACCAATTACTACAATTACAATTACAACAATAACAATAACTCTTGTTAATAACTCAATGTGTACATATGGGCAAGTTAGTATGATATTAAGATAGACTGGAAAATATCTGAACCTAAGTGATATAATTCTATCTTGTCAAACTTGGGTACAGTCCTTATTGTGATGAAGCTGGGATGTAATAGTAGCAGATCTGTTATGTATGGAACGTAAATATATTAAAAACAGAAATGGTTTCTTGGTATTTATGGCTACTGATATGTGCGATGTTCCTAGAAATATATTCAGGCTTCCAGCATTTAATTTTAGCTTTAGCATGTTTCCATAATTAAACCATATTGATGCTTATTTGAGGTTAATGACGCACTGAAAATCTGGCTTAGATTTATTTTGGTGCTGGCTCTTGGTAATGCAGATTGTCTACAGAGAAAAATCATTCATCAGGACTACAGAGAGAGAGAAAGAAGAGGGAGAGATCTCCCACTTGGCCAAGACAACAAAGTCATACAGAGGAATAATTCTGGTCAGGCCAGAGAAAAGAGAAGGAAAATCAGTGCCAATATCTACAGATGGTAATAAATGCCTTTTTTGTGAGTCAGATCCATTGATTTACAGTCTGGTCAATGCAGTTTTCTGTGGCTACCATGTTAGTGATGCTGTTTTGCTCAGTGCTTTTGCTTAGTGATTGACAATTAGTGTTAAATTTGAACAAAATTGTTCCGTTAAAGGCTTCGAATTCAACAGAAGCATGTTGTGATGTTGCTGACAGGCCTGTGTAGATTACAGAGAAAGTCAATCAATGCTTGCTGGCAGCAGCTACAGACATAGATTAGTGTCTTTTTTTGTGTTCACCAGCTTAAAATGATCTTTACCCTTAGAGATTTGCCAGATTATAAATCATTGTTGTGACAACAATCTTCCAATGAGAACAAAAGTCAATACATACACAGAAAATCAGTGAGGTGGATTTATTTGTAGTTTTACTACAATTGAGGGCTCATTGGTTTCATGTGTATTTTTGTAGAATAATAATGAGGAATCAAGTGTTTCTTTGAGGGAGCAATGGATAATTAGATTTTGTGTCTGATTTGAATATAAAAAAACAAGTTGAGTGATTGAGTTATTATGGACAATTACAGTCAGTGGCTACCTGTTTATTTGTGCATGTCTAAACCCCAGGTAGTAATATTGGCTTCTGGAGGTGAGAGAGGAAACAGTTGGACTTAAGTGGAAATTAGACAAGGGCTGAATATTAAACATTGTAATACCTGGGGCAATGGGAATTGATCTTGGCATAGAAAAACAGTGTTGAATAAGTGTTCACTCAGGACTGTATAGGTGTTAGTAGTAATGTAATAATAGTATAATAACAGCACAATAATGACACCATACATCATTACTGGTGCAGAGTTGAAGGGTGTGGTGTGTGACAAGCACAAATACAAAAGTGCCAAAATATAATAAGAATCAGCAACCAAGTGTACAGTACGTAACTTATAACTTAAGAAATCATCAATAAACTTATATTAAACAAGTCTGTGAAGTTCGTATGCGATGATGATACATTTGGAAATGTAGTGTAGCATAAGTCATATATTAGACAAAATAATCTTAAATCAATGCCCACGTTTCTCCTGAGCTTTCAACCACAACACTGACAGCTGAGTAAATTCCATCCTAATCAAATCTGCTGATGTAGACCATGAGATGCAGTGGAAAAGCTAGTAAGTGGACATTGAGTTAAGATAATTTGGTCAAACTACCATTTACAAGGTCAACAATTAACTTTCACGCTCAAGAGTCATAAAATAAGCAAACTCAAAATTTAATATTAGCTAACTTTAGCCACAATAAGCTACTGGTACCAGACCAAGTAAAGTTGTAGCAGTAAAACCCCTGAGTGTTCTGAATTGGGCAGTGTATTTTATTGGTAATAAATTCAGCTTTTCATCTGTTAGTGGAAGAATATGTCATTTTGTAACTTTCAAAAGATACATAGTCTCAATTTTATTTGCAAAGCAAATAGACTTCCGTTCCATTTACATAATTATCCCACAGTCTCGGCAGCTAGCTGCTTAGCTAGTTAGCTTAGCAGATATGAAAGAAGCTAACACTACTGGTGAAATAAATCAACAGGCCATAAAAGTCCTCAATAGTAGTTTCTACTCACAATTTGTCAGGGACGCACACAACTCACACCTCTTGGATGCAATGAGGTCCACTTTAAACTCTGTTTTACAGCATGCCTCTTGCATGTACATATATGGCAAATGGAAATGAGAAAAAGGGCTTTACTGGCACCATGTGGGTAAGCCCTATCGAGCAGACTGCCTATTGGCTTATTTTGAATGGGATAACTCCATTTTATTAGGATGTTTCAGGTGAAATCACCCCTTGGTTCTTCTAATGTTTGACTGAACACCAGGTATAAGTCGATAAGGCAATGTCAGTGTAAATTGCAGGTGATAACCATTAATCCCCATCTTAGATCTGCTATTCTTTACTGCTTAAAGATGGTTTGACAGAAAGAGATCATCTGGTGAGAGAAGCATGAATTCAGGAATTCAGCAATGATGTTCATCTCTCTTCTGTGTTTCTGCATTAGCAGTTTTATATGGACAACCTTTTCAGGCAGTGGCTTTGAAATAAACAAATGCCTGCAGTGTTTTCCCCATATACTGTACTTTTCACAGTGTGGTAGAAAAGCCTGTAAAAGTGCATTAAGACCACTCACCTTTGGGACCAATATTAATGGTATTGTTTTGAGTAGGATGGCCACTGCTTTATATTCAAGGAAATATTCAACTTCAGCGTTTTAAATCACAGATCTTTGACAATGACTAATCTCCTCCCTGGAGTGCCCTTTGCAGCTTCTCACAGCCTATATGGAGTTTAGCAGAGCAACGCGAGCTGAGTTTTAGAGAAAGTGGAAAAGTTATTATTCCTCTTCCAACAACTGTAGATGAAAATCTATCTCACAAGTGAGACTCCAAATTTAAGGCCACAGAGCTCAGACCTCCTACTTTCTCTTATGTCCATCTCTCTGCAGTGAAAGTGGCTTTGAATGCAGCTGTAGAAGTTACCCAAAACTTTCTCCAAGAAAGAAACTTCTACCCATCCATTTTTCAAACCACTTATCCTATTCAAGCGTGCAGGCAGCTGTAGCCTATCCCAGCATGAATTGGGCCATAGCATAAAAGATAGTTTTTATGCTAAGGCCACAACTGACTTAAATGGTTGCATATACACCTGTTGAGTTGCAGTGGCATTTTGTGTTAGTCAAAATAAAGACTACATTTCCCAGAAATACTGTTGCTTTACGTCACAGAGGAAGTTTTTACTTGAACAGTATTTGTAAAGTAAAAACATTTTAAAGCCATAAAGCAATCCAACAGATGTCCTATAAAATCTGATCTGATAGCACAAAATGTAAAAATGCACTATAAATGCAGACGAAACTAATATGAATGTGATTTATTGATGATAAAGTTCTACATACAGCATGTTTACAAACTATGGTAACACACAGTATATTCATTTTTCATTTTTAAGGGGGTTATGAGTGGGAGTGGCACCCCAAAGACAGTAAAAGTCCCATGTTCTACACTCGCAGCTACTCTTCGCTACAATGAGGCCATTATTTAGAAAGAAAGAACTCTGGACTCTACGCACAAAAAAACAGGGTGAGGATTAAATTGAGACAAAATGGGATGATAAATGTGCCAGGAGCTACAGATGGAAATCAGTGTCTCTGGTTTGAGCCCAGGCTGAAAACCATCCAGCTCCCTCACAGATGTTTGCCAGGATCCATAGCAGCCAGTGCACTTCAGCCTTTTACAACTTGGCAGCAAGCCTCGACAATTTTCCTATTTTATACCAGTTTTCTCCTAATTTGGAGTACCTAATTCCTTAAACACTACAGCTTTGTCATGACTAACTCCACTCCTGTTAACCTGGTACTTGGATTGTCGGATCACAAATTTGAGATTAAGGCAGGAAACTGGGTAAACTCATCTGAACAAATTTCATTAAAAATTCCCCAAAAAGGTCTTATGTAATGGCTGAATTGTATATTCTGTGATCGGGAAGGAGATGGATTCCTGACTTTCACTCATCAGCATTTCTTCATCAGCATTTTCATAATGAAAGCACTCAAGTTATTACGATAAGGTAAGAGTTCAGATACAAACATTTCCACTTTGTCGCATTGCCTGCCATTGCTTCCATACCCGCAAGGCCAAGGTTTTGGGGAAATGGGACACCCATTGCCAAAAGTGTCTTAACTGAGATGTCTTCACCTTTTGCTGCTGTAGTGGACGCCATAGTTATGTAACTAGCAGCTGATAATATATGTGCTGTAGCAACCTTTGACTACATTCTGGTAGAAATCTGAGGTGCTGGATTAAAGCTCCAATCTTCCCAGAGTTGGGGTTCAAATCCCTATGCTGCCAATCAGACTTTTGTCCTTGATCCTTCATGTATTAGAGTTGGTTGATGTTGGACGCTGCAAACTGTTTGACCAAAAATGGAGCGGCAACATGTTTCTGTGATCATGAACTGGATTTCAGTGGTGGCCAAAGGTGAAGATTTGACTTTCCATTGCTTCCCAGTAGATTTACCTAGGAATAGAGTTTGCCAACCTGGTCCTCCTTTTTGCAAGTCCACTTGATTTCGCGTATACTCCTCAAGTCGATTACACATAAGAAACTTGTTTGAAATCACAGAATCCCTAGTGGTACTAACTGAGAGCAGAGTGGCGCAGCGGAAGCATGCTGGGCCCATAACCCGGAGGTTGATAGATCACACAATGAGGCAAGATATAAGTAATAGACATAGGTAGAGAAAATCTGATTTTTATACATGAGAGATCAGCATTACCTTTTACATAATCAAAATCACTCCCAATTTGAGCAGTCATTTGAATCACTTTAAGCAGCCACAAGTGCAGTGGAGTTTAACATGGAGGTAAACAGATGACACTAACATTTCTATTGTGGGTTGAATTGGTCCTTTAAGTGCATCAGATATGAAATATACCACATTCTCTGGAAGTCCTGGTGTTATGGCAGGGCAGAATGAGATCAGATCAGCTGGTTTACAACGTCTGTGACCTTCTATTGTGATGTCTATCTCAAATCAGTACATCAAGGAAATTTCATTTAAAATCGAGAAACAGCACTTGGCTCTGTGTCCGATCAGTTTGAGAGTGGCTAAAAAAAATCTAAAGATTGCTCTGGAATTTGACGGTAATAGTCAAATGCTGCCTATGTTAGGGTCTACCATGTGACACTTTTCAACAAACATTCAGTGTTTTACTTCTTGGACTAAATTCACCTATATTTTCTTCCCTCTCTGCTTGAAACTATTAGCTGTTGGCACAGATGTCCTTGTATTTTCTGCTCTGCGAAGACACAGAGCACATTGTGGCCAGTATGCTGGGATGATTCACACAAGCCCAGTCCACATTATAGGTGGCTTTTGATTACAGAAGGATTCCTTGGAGGGTAAGTCGGTGATGATCAGCATGTATTAATGTTTATTCATGTTTCTGCTGATACATCTTGGGGAAAATTTAGTGCAATGTTTGCACTGCAACACACAAAGCAGTTTGTTATCATGCATTTAGTATCCTTCAGGACCATGTTGAATTACTGCACATCACAGCATTAAAGTCATTTTTCTTTCGTCCTGGAAATGGATGGATGTTATTGGTGCACATTATTTTGTCTATCATTTCTGTCCTATTTCACTGCTGCACCGAAGTTCTTGTAAATGTCAGTGATTTTTCTTCTCACCTGAATCAAATAGCTCCACTCTGCCTGCTTGCGTGGCTATGGAAATAACTGAACTGAACTTCAGAACTTGAGTAACTGATGAGCAGAAAAACACTCTTGAGGTCAAAGTGAAAGCAACAAATTTGCACACGATGTAAATTAAATAATATTGTGAATCTGTCAGTTTTATTTGTCTTTGCTGTGATTTTTTATACCTTTAAGAACCAATCTGAAGCTCAAAGGTTCAAGTCTTCAGCTGATTTACTTGGAACAATGTTGTGTGTGTGTGTGTGTGTGTGTGTGTGCGTCTGTGTTAATGGGTTAATGATTTCTTTAGAAGACGAAGCTGCATCTAAAACACTGAAAGTAAATTTCAGTTACTCAGTCAAGGATGAGAAATGTGAAAGTTCTATTTTTGTGAAGGCTCAAAACGGGTTTTTATTAGGTATTACTCTGTAGACTCATAAGGCCAGTTCAGACCAAAGATTCGTGACGAGACGAAAGCGTTCTAGAATGTCGCAGAGAAAAGTTGCAGTGGTGTGAACTGGCCCGTCTCAGCTCCACTCAATCCGGCTGATGGCGTCGCCCAAGACTCAGCTTGTCAAGTCGCCAGTGGCTGGTTTTAGAACGTAAGGCACATCACCTGTTTCAACAGCCAAACAGCTTGTAGCGAAGTCAGCTGGTCATCTCTGTGGTTGCTAGAAATTTTAATTCTCTTTGATCCTATTTTTCATGGCAACATTATCTTAGCAGAGTAAATTAAATGTTATCCTTATATTTTAGGGTGTGTGTGTGTATGCGCGCGTGCAAAAGAAATAGAGAGGACTTAAAGGTGGGGTAGGCAGGATTTTTTTGGCGTTATTGGGCAAAAATTCCACAATAACCGTTTAGCATATTGTAATTCAAGTGATCTGAGAGAAAACCTCTACTTCTGCACCTCCTCTTGGCTGTTTTCAGGCTTTAGAAAATCTAGCCCGTGACAGGAGACTTTGGCCAATCACAGGTCAAGCCCACGCCGTGGAGTGCAAGCACTATGAGGCATGAGATTTCACAGGGCAACCAAGTCCTTCTGCTTCCGGTCGAAGTTGTGGGTTTGGTGGGAGGGGCTTAGCGGAGTGATACGAGGCAGCAGAGAGAGAAGTGGAAGGTTTTGCATACCCCATCTTTAAGAGAGAAAGTGTGTGTATATAGTGCATGCTTCTGGTTTATTGTGTATTTGGATTCCCATTAATTGGCTTATCTGTACTGTTGCCTCAGCAACAACTACTCTGACTGGGGGTCCATATGCAAAAATACACACAGTATGTACAACTGCTTACTCATACACTACATACATAATATGGTTGCAGAAATGATCTCCACCCACTAATTAAATCAATATTAAAGTATACCAAACACAATATAATTACATTTAAAGCAAACATATACTTTTTAATATACCAAACATGAACAGAACATAAACCAGAAAACCTAATAAAAATGTGTGTGCTGACAGATGTTGTGTAGCATTGTTTTCAATAATAATGGGGCTGTGTTAGCACATATTTGCATGTTATTCCCCTCTCTCCCTTTTACGCAGGTCTCTCGAGTCTTTCTTCACTGCAGATGGTTTACTAAAGGACTGGAGTGGACCCTGTACTCCCCACCACTCTGTACTCTCACAGCTTTCCAAAACAAACGCATATTTGTGGCTAAGCTGGACCCCCTCTCCCCCATCTCTTCTCCCATCCCTGTGGTATCTAACATACTGATGTCACCTCACACGCTTTCTGGGAATTGTAGTTCAAACAATTTTCAAACAGTTACCAGCTGCTGCCATGTGGAGCCGCTAATGTGCTTAGTTGCCAAGAGCAGTTTTAAATTTGATTTTGAAAAAAAGCATTGGCAAATTTTCTCATCTCATATTCAGAAAAATCTATACATCATCAGCATGAATGTAGACTCTACATTATCTGTTCTTTTTATCTGTGAAGGGCGTTTGTAGGCGTCTGTGTGTGTGTGTGTGTGTGTGTGTGTGCCTGAGGCCTCTGCAATTGGCATTCCAGCCCACATGTAGTCATTCTGTCTTGCTGATTGACCCTGTTGTCTCAATGAGGAGCGGTTAATTACCTCCTCACAGCGGCTCTGTTCACCATGCAGCCTACCCACCAAGACCACAGAACAGAACATAACACGACACCTCTGGTTAACAAATTAGACAGAGAGGCAAAGAGAGGCAGGGAGACGGAGACGCCGAAACAACTGAACAGTCAGGGAACAAATGAGAGGAAGAAAAGATGGGAGAAGGAGAGATTAATTAAATTAAAGAAGCATCCAGTTCAATAAAGAATTAAAGAACTGGATGCTGCTAGCTAGCAAATGAAAGCGAGGAATGGGATGAGTGGGGAGAGAAAAAGAAGAGGAGGAGAGTAATGGGGAAACAGAGATGTAAAAGAAGAAAGAAACCACAGGAAGCTAGTGAATAAATGAGAGGCCAAAACAAAATAATGAGAAGTTAAAACAGATGACAAACAGAGGTTAAATCACATGAGATGGAGACGCTCATACAAATGGGAGACGGCAAGGGAAACAGAAAAGAGAGAGGTGGAGAGGAAACTAATCCGACACCGAAACCGCAGGAAGCTGCTTTAACAAATGGGGCTGTGCCGCAGCCTACCAGCACTGTGCTGTGATACAGCCCATTTTTCATTAACGCTGTGATTTATCAACAGAGTTCTGAGAGGATCGTTGCAGGGGCTTTTGATTAAGGCCATTAGATATTAGACATTAGCCGTGAGATTACTCACACTGCTGGGGTGCGTTTGATTTTTTATGCCAGGGCTTGCCCAGGGGCAACCTCTGCGCCCTGCTGACTGCTCTCTTTGAAGTAGCTCTCGCCAATGATGGAGTCTCCCCAGTGGCTCAGCGGGTGAAGGAGTGTGCCATAGGTTAAGTATACTGTGCTGAATTTGACCTTTGTAATGTCTTCTATACTTTCTCTTTTTGCCGTTATCTATCTTGTCTATCACTCGCTGTCTACTTTCATCTGCGTTTAATATGCTCAGAAGTCTGCATGGATTATGTTTGTCTATATTTTATTAATAAGTAAATGTAAAACTTAAAGCTGCACTAATCAATATTTTAATATAAACAATGGATCAAATGACTATGTATAATGTGAAAGGGGTCACTTGTAATGACAAACCCACAGAGAATTATCACCCGACTATGCAGTTCCCATCAGCTGTAAGGAGCATTTTAGCATCTTTTAGCTTATTGTTTTGGGTTTCTGGCCAATAGTTGTAAAGTCCAATCAAAACTTCCATAAAGTAATGGTCAGATAATCATGAAGTAACGAAGGACTACATTGTAACTACTCAGTATGATGTAACACTTTACATGAGGGTGCACAAACAGAGTAACTAATTATTAAGTAATTAGTCATGAACTAGTTTAGTCAACTAGTTTAGAGCTAATCAGGAATGACTTATGAAGAAAGTGGACTTTATGAACTAATCATTACCTAATGATTCATTAATATATATCATTATCTACCTCAATTCAGAGTTATTCAGGAACTGCTCATTAACAATTCATTAATTATCAGGTCGTTCCTGATTCGTTCCTCTCTCGTTCCTTAGTAACTATTCACATTTTTGTGTACTGTATTGTAAAGTGTTATAGCTGATAAGATGTCTGTTTGGGCCTTCCAGCTGATTGGAGTACCTTGGCTCTTGACTTTGAAAAGAAAATCGATAAGTGTTGGATGTGGTTAGACAGCACTTTTCTGCTGAGTGAGTAATAATTACAGCACTCTGCAATTTCCTTGCCACCCATTTGTGTAGCATGTTGGTACTCAAAAATAAATCACATCAGAACAGTTGCAGTCTATTGGAAATAAATATTTTGCTCACATTTAAGGATGCTTAGATATCATTAGTTAAATTGCGCACCAAATTTAAGTATTTCCCCTCCTTTTTTGGAAACTGTCAGAGTGACCCAATGTAGACTTCCAAAATTATCTCAGGTTAGCCATACATTTCTCAACTGATGTTCACAGCTTGCAAAATTAATAGTTTAACTGTATGTAAACAGGATTCCTCAAGCGTATGTAAAACACAATATTTACTTTATTTACTATTTATCTAATCATGCCATGCATTAACTGATGTATTTACCACTTGGGAGCAGTGGAACAAGATGAAAACATCCAGCAGACAGAGAGCAAAATTAGTATTTATTTGGAGTCAAGTTTCTGGCCACCTGACGAATGTGTATGCTCAATATTCAGTTCCCTTTTAGCTCTGTTTTTGGTCTCTACCAACTTCTGATATCTGGCTCTTTAGCTGATAAACACTCCACTATGTTCACTAGCTAGTTGCTAAGTTTGCCTTCCTGCCGTTTAGTGCTGGGCAGGTAGTGTCCAGTGGGTTTATCAGTGCTGGTTTGCTGAAAACAGCTGATTGCTGTGACTGGAAACAAGGCTGATGAGTGTTGTAGGGGTTATATGGCTTTATGAATACCAAATTATGTAACAATAATAACCTCAAAGAGGCACCAAAATGATATAGTGTTAACACATTGGTACAAAACGATGAAGTGGAGTGATTACACTCACTTCAGGCTATCAGAAGTAAACTATGTTTATATTAAATAATAGAATTTAAAATTGTATTAAATTCACCTCAGGGCACCCCCCTTAAAGAAGGGAAAATGATAGCCAATTAATTAACAAATCAATCTCATAAGTCAAACATACTAAACTATTAATTTGGGACTCTGATTAATAATTAAATCAGTGGATCTCAACTTTTTTTGGGCCAGCGCCCCTCTAACCATTATCCAGGTCCCTAACCGCCCCCCATCAAATAAAATGTAGGCAAATATTAATGTTGATTATTTTTCTGTGTAAAAAAGCATTTCAGTGAATGACAAATAATGATTAGTATTATGATTATAATTTATATTATTTATTATATGTATATTATATTATTTAATAATAATAAAAAATAATAAGTATTATTATCATTATTATTATTATTATTGTGTTATATCATTAAAAAAGCATGTCACTGAATGCCAAATTACAGGTTTGATTTTAACTGGACAGCTGGAATATCATTATCATTAGTTTTTCTAGGGAGCAAAAAAGTCATATGAATAGAAATTATATTCGTCAGTTTTAAACAAATGCAACGGTTAGAAATGTGACATTCAACTTTATTTAGGTTAGATAACAGCCAATCAGAAATGCCAAACAGGAGCATTCTTATTAATTGTTCCAACGGAAAACAAGGGCAGCCTATAGAGGAAAAAGTCTGAGGCTACTGGAAAAAAAAACACAAGGATTTATCTTAACTTTCAAAGGAAATCAGCACTGCAGGTTGCAGAGAAGTGATTGTGGTATTTCGACTGCATGTGGAGGACCTGGCTGAATCCCTGCTCAACTATATGTTGTTGGGAAAACAAGCAGCAGCAGCTTAGTCTTCTCCCAGAGATCCGGGTAACACTGGACATATTTGACCCACATGCTGCCCAAGCCAGAGGTGCAGAAAGTAGCCTAGGCCTCGTTGTGGCACTGGATGTCAACAAGATGCACCTGGATAGCAGGCTCGCATTCGGTCAGGTCTGCTTGAAAAGGGCTGCACCACCCATCCATGTCACCATCCTTAGGTGATCGGTGTAAATGAGGAGGCGGTCATCGGTAAGAGCCTCAGACACCTGCAATGAGTGTAACCAGCAAATTGTTCTCGGTGCCGATTTTTTGACTATTTGATTTTTAACTGGTTATTTGATTGCTAATTAGTCTACTAATAAATGTGTCTTTATATTTATAGTGCACATATGTCAATTATTATCCAACATGTGGCTTTTTGGCATTAAATAGGGCAGAATTAATTCAGCAGATTTTTGAATGGAGTTTGGTCTGACATTATTTTGTGCTATTCCAGGCAAATTAAACCTGGTAAATATCCCATGTTTTGGGATTTCACATTTCCTTTTATTCATAGACTTGTTAAAGATGTTTACTGCAGCAACTTTTCTCTGTAATTAAAACGTCTAGTCGTGAACTTTAAGTCTTCATTAAACTCCGCCGTCTCAGCTGGAATCAAGCTGGCTGATGGCGTTGCTGTGACTTGTCAGGTGGCAGGTGTCTGGTTTTAATATGGTTTGTTTATGATGATTGTATAGTTTGTGTTAGTATGCTTTGGGAACGTTGTCTTGTATGCAGTCATGCCAATAAAGTCACGTGAACTGAATCATGTTATAGTGTGTGTCTGGATGCTAGACGCTAAGTTGCTTTCATTGGAAGTCCGACAGCGGAATATCCCTCTTGTAAATTTGTAACCATGGTGATACCACGGTTTTCATGGTGTAGAAATTAATGCTTTCAAGAGGAAGAAACTCTTCATTTCCTCCACGGGGAATACCAAGGAAGAGAGCGTCCATTTTCCTGACTTAACACAGTAAACGGCATGTTGGTGAAATTTTATAGATGATTCTCTGACGTCCCGTTCCAGTGAAGACAGCATGGAGCTGCGCTACAGAAAGCTGACAGAAAGACGGAAGTAAAGAGTCGTGGTATGGAAATGATACACCGTCTCGTCTATTCGCATTGTGTAAACTGACAGGTTTTAGAGTGTTGCAGACCGTATTTATTTGAAAGTAGTTGCAAATTTCAACTCCTCTCGCACTCAAACGCCCCCCAAGAACACCTCACCACCCCCCTTTCAAAGATTTTGCTTCCAGCGCCCCCCCGACATTCTCTGAACGCCTCCTGGGGGGCGGTACCGCCCCCGTTGAGAACCACTAAATTAACCACACGCACACGTCGGTGCGCACCAGAAAGAATGTGTGTGTGGCAAGAACACACGTGTTAGGCCAGAAACAAAAGAGCACGTGAAGCGGGAGCTTTAAATTTCCTCTCCGCGTGTGGAGGCCAATTCCAAATGTATGTATGTGTGATCAGTGTAGGATAACGGTGCCAGGTTAGGAAAGAGGATAGTCAATATGCATGCGAGACTTAGTAGTTAAGAGTGGCTATCCAATAACCTAACGATGAAACAGATCACAATAACGTTACAGTACATTGATAAAGTTAAACAGTCCTGTGGTTAGCCGTGTATCGTTGCTATGCTAGCTGTATATGCCCAGTTAGTTACCAGTTACTGAAGAGTGGGGTTCCTTGGTGTGCTGCTGTGTTAGCTGGTGATTCCATCAGTTGTGGATTTGAGTCAGACTGCAAAAGTTGCGGTTCCAATGTTGAATGCTGTGCAGTGTTCTGATGGTGCAGGTCGGAGGAAACCGGTCGCTCCTTTGTTCTCTTTGTAGAGTTAGCAGCTAGGCGCTAACTTGCCTCGTTGCTCCTTTTGCTATTAAAGTTAACTTTGCTGGCAGACTTTGTGTCGTAGCCGCTAGCACTAAATAAAGTTGTTTGCTCTAGGTTAGTGGTGTGCTCACCAGGAAGCTTACGAAGGCTCTCATGTCGCTGCCGTAAGAAGAGAGTTCAGTGTGTCTGCTCCATGCAGACCACACCATGGAGAGGACCTCCATCGAGGTCCGAGAGGAGAAGAGGTAAGAAAAAGTTACAGGAAGTGATTGGAGGAGAGGGACAACTGTAAGCGTAGTAACTTCAGTTTCAAGATTAAAGTTCAGTTTACGTCACAATGAAAAAATTCATCCGTGGAGTTCCCATGGTCCCTACAGTGTGAACCAAAACAGTAAAGTTGTGGGCCGTGAAACCAAAACAGTGAGCTGAAAGAAGCTAAGAACACTCCATAAAGCTGAGGGAAACTGCAGTCAGGTGAATTTCTGAGTTGAGCTATCACTACAGCAGCTCCTTTCGTTTTACACTTAGCAGGGAAAAGGGTGCAGGCAGGCAGGCGCAGGCGCAGGCGCAGGCACAGGTTCCAGGTATCAGAGACTTGAACACAATGGCACGAAGCAACAAAGACAATCTGCCAATTAACTGGGGAAAAGGGACTAGTATATGTACTGACAAGGCTGATGAGGGAAAAGTGGAAACAGGTGAGCAGGTGATTGAGAGAGTCAGGTGACTGGGACTGGTGGAAAAGTCTGAGGGCATCTGGTGGACAGGTAGAGAATGGCAATGAAGGGGCCTTGGAAGTGGAAATGTGGCTGGAGGGAGGCACAGAGGCAAAATGTGACAGAAAAATATTGATTAGTTCAGCTTTAATTTCAAGTCATTTAATGCACACTTGAATTTCCATCCTGTAGCTTAATGGCTGTCTTTTGTTTGTGTAGAGAGCTTTCTCACAGGCCTCATGATGGCAAAGATGGCTGCTATTATCTACTTCAGTCATGTGTGTTCACAAGTACAAAATGTACCCACATTAGGACTACACACTGATCCATGTTAGTACCTGTGCCTCCAGTGGAATCTCTTGACAGTCCTCCATATCACCTATTCAACAAGTCCTCCAACCTATATGACCAGATAGGTTGTTTGTTCCTAACCTCTAATACGACCCACGCGGGGCGTTTCCTAAATTAGCGGTCCTACCAGTGGAAGGAGATATGACTCCAAAAATGACAGAATAGGTTGTTTGCCAATGACTCCCAAAACAACATATATAGGCGTACTGGACCTTTGTCGTCATGTTAACAAAAATAAACCCATGGTTAACGCTGTGAAGCGGACGCAGTTTGGTTAGATTTAGGCACCAAAACTACTTCATTAGAAAGTTTAAATAAGTCAAGGTTGACTTTCAGTTTCCCTCGGGACACAAACAACAGTCTCTTGGGTGAAAGTCCTGTGTCGTTCGACCCATCCATCCACCTCGACCTCCTACCTAAGTGGACTTTGTCACTCTTTATGCCACCTCACCGGACTTCCGACTTTGCTCCCGTCATAATTAAGATAAGGTAAGATAAGCCTTTATTGTCCCACAGCGGGGACATTTTTAATTACTTTAATTACTACAGCCACTAGAGATTGCCATACATACAAAATTAAATTTAGGTCATAATAACCTGCTGCCCAAAAAACCTATTGCCATATTTTTGGGGAGGACAGTCTCCACCTTTTCATTCTGAGCCTGGATACTCAGACTGCATCCAACAGAGCAGCTTTTTCTGTTGCTCACTGATCAAACCATAACAGACATCCCAACTCTTTCATCAGCATGACGAGTGGGTTTGATAACCACCATCTTCTCAAGAGGCGGACAGAGCTGTTGCCATAACGATAACCCTGTAATAAACAGAATAATGATGCCCAAACTCCAGCCAATGCTGTTACGCAAATCTGGCACAACTATGAGTTGGCCAATACACTGAGGTTATCAGAGGGGAGACTATTATGAACATCTCTCACCCACTTGACTTTTTTCTTTCTCTGAATCCCCAATACTCTTGAATTCCCGCTCATAACCAGTCATCGTAATATTGTTTCTTTCCCTCACAAACAGTCTTTTCTGTCTCTCCCTCCTGCTCCCTCTTGACTGGCCTTTAATTCAATTACTCCTTTGTCTTATCTGCCTCCACACACTGCTCTCTCCAGCTAATCTGATTATAAAGGAGAGCTGGCAATTAAAACACAGATATGAAAGAGATCTATCCTTCATGCTCGCTGCCTTAATGAGATCCAGCTTCATGCCTCTCATGCAGCTAAAGTTCAATTAGGTGACACACTCGAGTGAGGAGGATGGTCTCCTTGTGGAGTACAGCATGCCAGCCTCATCAGGATTCCAGTCTGTTTGGATTCTGCAACTGCAGCTGGCTTATAACATCTTGCAGTAATAATCTCTAAAATTACTTTTTTGTTGTTGCACAAGTATGAGAATTTGCAGGAATTTTGAATCAAATAAGATATTTAATTAGCTTGTTTGTAATGCTTGAAATCAACTGAGAAACAAAGATCTTTCTTTTGTTTAAAAGCATTTTGCATTTATGTAATTGAACAATACTGATTTGATCTATGCTGCAACATCAGCACCATGTTCCTTTGCATACTCACAACACTACCATCTAACTCCATATTGTTGGACCTCAACAATATCCAAAAGCGAGACAACAACACATGCCTGCCTCTGTGTCTGGTCTGTTTCTGTGCTTCTCTCTGACTCACTGTCTGATTGCAGCTCTCGAATGCAGCCTACTAATTTAATTTGGTAATAATAAATAATTGTAGTAATTTGAAAACAGACGACTTGGTCTGATGGTAATATTCTTTACCCTGCCATTTTGGTTATTAATTTAGAGCAGTAAAACTGAGTCATGCTGCCTAGAGCTCTGATGAATTAGCCACTGCGCTAACACTGGATTGAAGCTGCAGATCTGTGGATGTGTATGTGTGTGACTGATCCTTTACCTTGTTAAATATATTCAATCAAAAATGATTTACTCATAAAAAGACATGGTTCACCATATGTAAACAGAGGCATGTGATGTATTCAGGTGCAGTCACGTCGTGCTAATAGCAAATGTATGTCTTTGTCAGTATCCTGGCTGTATGCTAGCTTTAAGTAATAGGTTTGGATTTTTTCAAGTCTATTTTAATACAATACACTTCTCACATGCCATATGTATGTTGAAAGAGTTATTAATTATTATTATTTTTGGACCAAACAGTTCTGGGGACTCCTTGAGAGGAACTGCCCCCCGAGAACTACACAGCCTACCTTCAAGGGCTTTTTTCCTGTTTGCATTCGCACCGCCAATAGGAACGCTGAAGTGACGTAAGCCGGCCGGCGGTTGCTATAGCAACGTCACTTCTGCGCAACATACAACAACATTGTCCGTGTTTTGGTCCATTTTTTAAGGCTTCCATTATGAGCTGTTGTTTACACGGCTAACGTTTTACACAGGTTTTTAAAAATGCCGGTTGCCGGTTCTGCATTGGCTCATGTTTTCAACCAATCAACGTACACATACGTCTGGATCAATCACCGTACACTTACGTCATTCAAGATTCCTCTTGTGCTGGGAGAATATCTACTCTGAAGTAGGAGCTAAAAAAGTCCCTAAGGTTTAACTGAAGCTAATATGCGGCTTTAACACTCTTAGTTAGCCAAATCAAGTGGGTATCTTCCAAAGATACAGTGTTTTAATATTTAGTTTTTGACCACAAAGGGATCCCTTTACGTCAAGCATGAAGGAATGACTTCAGCGACCATTAACTCATCTAGTGTACATGTGAGTATTGTATTTTGACAGACTTGAAAAAAAATATTAACCTACCCTTTAACTGTTAACAATCAGCTAAAGGCAAGGCAAGGCTATTTATTGCCAACAACGAGGCAATTCAAATTTCTTTACATAAGACAAACAGCTTAATATAACACATTTTGATTTCATAGAAACACTTACTTTTATCAGAACTCAGAGGCTGTGTTTGGTAAAGCTGATGGATGCTACCAATAGTGTTCAAGGTTCATCTGAGAGAGCATTTGGTTCTCAAAAAAGTGTGTTTTTATAGTGAAAAATCAACACCCCTAATCAATGGGTCCTCATTTAAAATGTTTTCAGGCTTTAAATTGCTAGCCGATACGATGGCTTATCTACAAAGATGTTCTCAGAATAGCCAATTTACATGGAAGACATTTTGACACATTACAGTAGGAAAATCACAGGTGTAGATAATACAATTAATGATGGCTGAATTCCATTTAGTTACTGCCACACATGAATAGGACAGAGCCATTGTTAATGTTATTAGTAACACCATCTGCTGTGAAAGGCCTATCAGTAGCTATGTTTACTGTCTTTACAATATGTAGAGGTCTGATGTGTTCTTGCTGTCCACTCAACCCAATGGTTTATGCCCACAAATGGATTTTGCAGCATCTTGGTGGGTGCTGGGGGCCTATTTGGACCCTGTGAGTTCATCACCGCTGTAGCCTGTTGGCTGTTTGCAGCCTCCTGCCTGTCAGAAATATTTTTTTCACAGCTGATATTTACTCATCTGGCATGGCTGGCTCTGTCTGTGTGTGTGTGTTTGTGATATTTACTCATTTGGCTGGCTGTGCCCTTCATATTTATGCGTGAGTGCCATTGCGCGCATGTGCGCACTTGTGTGATATTTGCTGAACTGGTCCTGCAGGTCCTTTCTGTGTGAAGTTGAAGTTTGCTATGTGGCTTTTTGCTTCTCCCCAAGGGTCTATAATCTCAACACGGGCATACTTAAGACATAATAACGAGTTATTGTAATATTATGCTATCTACTGTATGGCCATGCAGTTGTATAGACAGAGCTTCTTATGCTGTTGTTTTGCGCTTGCTTTTTGGATTTCTCCCCACAGAGTTAACTCACTTAAAATGTATCATGATGGTTTCTTTCTTGTGACATCTTCAAAGTGAATGTTTTGGCTATTCCTTCAGTTTTTCACTAGGGCTTTTGGGGCTTGTTGTTACTGACATGAATGACTAAGCCCTTTGACTATGCAACAAAAAATGCAAAGTTAATAACAGCGACTTCACGCACTTGGGCCCGGTAGGTAATCCACCCATGACCATTACTGCACCATTACAAATGGTGGCCTCCTAGTGGTAACTACAGCTTTCTACTACATTTCATTTTGTCCTGTACTGGAGGTCCCATTTAGCATCACAATTTCATCAGTTTTTTTAATACAGGTGGGATTCATCACTGTGAATTGAATAATGGAACATAGCTGCTGCTCTAGGTCTTTGAAAAGAAACTAATATTGGTCATTTGTTGAATACCTTATAATAGTAAGAAAGAGCCCCTCAACAACTTTGTGTATATGTAAGTTTGTTTAAATGTTAACTTTGTACTGCTGCAGGGCCCTCCTACAAAAGAGATCTCATTCTCAGTGGTCACCCCTGCTAAAATAAAGGATTATTATTAAAATTTTTTTAAATAAGCAAAGAAATGAGGATGTAGGTATTCCAATGAGTTAACTCTAACTGCTTTACGGGGACGGACAAAATGTCATCCCATTTTTCCACATCTAATATGATGAATGTGGCATAAAACCACCTTTCTACTAAACCTGAATTTGTGTTTTGGAAGATTAGATTGTAATTGGTTGGGAGCAAAAATCCAGAAAATCCAAACCTCAGTGTATGTTCTCAGGAACATCTTCTCACACAACCAACTACGAAAGTGGTCAAATAAGAGCCTGGTTATGTGAACACCTCAGTTTTATGCAATATGTTTACATACACCGACATGGATACAAGGACCAGTGTGCAGCTTTGATCAGAACATACTTTTCAACAATGGAGATACCCCCTGAATGGGGAACATTCAGAGGTTTACTTTTCAATTTAAAAAGATACAACTATTGCAAGATGAAGTCACATTAGGAATCCAAATTAACAGCATCCCAGAATCCCAGAGCTGATAAAAATTGATTTGGAAGACTTCAAATAACATTTGGAACCCTTTCTGGGTGATTAGACTGAGTAGTACACAAATGAGTAATACATCCAAACCATCAGGCATAGACATTTGGTGGGATGAATTTAATGACACCTTTTCTTTCCTGCCAATCACACAGAGAGATGAACTTTAAACATCACCGCCCCTCTAGCTTGACTAGTACTTTGATGTAACCTTAACAAACGGGCGTCCTGTTGCAGGATGTGGAACACATTTGTTGAAGTGTGAAAAAAAGCTGTCAAAAAATGTTGGCTCTGTGAAAAAAATAATAAATCTGTGAAGCTTGAACATGCATGCTAGGAAACATTTTAACTGTAAAGGATGTTAGATTGGGTGAGGCAGGCAGAGAGGGGAGAGAGAGAGGGACAGAGCAATAAGCGATAAAGAGACATGGAGATAGAGATCATTGCACCTTAAGTGTATTTACACCCTAAGTATCAAGCCATCTGCTATGCTAATGCAACCTTCTCATTTACAAGAATAAATGGTAGACACACGCAGATGTTTAATTCATGCTAAGCAAATGAGGCTAAACTCCAAAAGAAAACAGTAACCTGTTTAGAACATCAAACAGATGCTCAGGACCAGTGATGACATCTGTACTTCTGTTTTTTTGCTTGTCTCTTTCCGTATTGCCTGTGTGACTCATGCATTGCTGTTCATCGCTCACTCTCTTTTCTCAAAGTGGCTATAATTGATAATAACATGTCTCAAACGACAATGGGAAAACAGTGACAATGTGAAAGTGTGTCCCTCATAGTGATGAACCTACAGAGAATTATCACCTGACTCTGTAGCTCGCCTCGACTTTACGGAGCTTCACAGATGGCCCACACCTCCTACCTGCTGTGGCTCAAAAGATAGAGTTCCTCCTGTCCACATGTTGAAGTGTCCTTGGGCGACAAGCCCTCCAACCCATACGACCACATAGGTCGTTTGTTCCTAACCTCTAATACGACCCCAAATTAGCGCCCGTACTGGTGGCAGGAGATATGACTCCAAAAACGACAGAATAGGTTGTTTGCCAATGACTCCCAAAATGACACATATAGGCGTACCAGCCCTTCATCATCATGGTAACAATAATAAACAGGTGGTTAACAGCGGTTGCAGTTTGGTTAGGTTTAGGCACCAAAACTACTTGGTTAGGTTTAGGAAAACATCATGGTTTGGGTTAAAATAAGTAAGTTAGTAAGATGACATGACTTGCGTTATGTTAAAATAAGGTCAAGGTTGACTTTTGCTTTCCCACAGGACATGAAAAGTGGTCCTGGGTGAAAGTCCTGTGTTGTTTGAGCCATCCCTCCTCCTGACTTGTGAATTAGCTTGTAATAAATATACAAATATAATGTTACAGTTACGTTTCTGTGACATATTTCAAGTGCATAATTTACATAAACTATGAAAGTGTTACCTCGATATGCTACCTACTATAAAGCTATAGGAGCATAAACTGTAAATGCAAGACATACATACATGTATTTCATTTTATTGTATCTTTTTTTTTTTTTTCCAGTTCTCATGGGTTGGTCTGACCAGGAATAAATCCTATTTTTTAACCATGACCTCGTGCCTCGTGTCTATTACTGGAGGGAGCTACAAGATACTTCACTTGACTATTTCCATTTTATGCTACTTTATACTTCGATGAAACTATATTTCAAAGTATATTATATTGTATTAGTCGCAATGCATAATAAGTGCTTTTACTTTTGATACTTTAAGTACATTTTGCTGCTAGAAGGTCTCAGTACTTCTTCCATTACTGGTTAACACCATACTACCTGCTCAGCACCAAACAGCAGACACACAGTTAGCGACTAGCTGGTGAACATAGTGGAGCGTTTAGCAGCTAAGGGCCAGATGATTCCCTTAGGAGATGGTAGAGACCAAAAACAGAGCTAAAAGAGAGTGAATATTGGACTTACATTCACCAGGTTTCCAGAAACATGACTCCAAATTAATGAAAATGTTGCTCCACTGCTGGACGTGTAAATAAGCAACTGTTTGCTAACAAGTTCACCATATCAACTTAATATGTCTTGTTTCCGCTGCCCACAAGTGGCCAAAATAATCAGTTATTGCAGGTTTGATGCAAGTGCAAGCACAAAACATAGGTCTTTTAAAGGCCATTTAAAATACTTGAAACCATATGTGATGTATTAAGAGGGTTGGGGAAACAAGTCTTGTCTGACAATCACAGAGCAAAGAGAAGTAAAGCTCATTTCCATCACTGGAGTTTTTCCAGGGGCCCAGGAACCATTTCAGGAAATCTGAAGCCATACCTGCGTTTCACCCAGAGGAACCAGGATCTAAATTGAATTTCTCAACCATAGTTCCTAGTGCCACAAAAAAGTCCCTGTACTTTCTGATGGCCCAGGAACTATCAGGGTGAAGTTTCCAGTGTTGAACGTCACTCACTGCACCAGCTTCATTCACACAGCAAGCAAGCACTGGGTGCCACTATTATCAATATTAGGAGGAGAGTCAGACATTTCTTGCTGTTATTTTTCTTGCTTCCCAACCAGTCTGAAAATAGTTAGATAGAGAGAGCGTGTAAAAACTAATTGAGAGCTTGAGCAAACAGGGACAGGAATACGCATAAAGGACTTATTCCTACTACAGTAACATGACTGAATCCAGACTGAATTAACTGTACATACTACAATAAAAAAAGACAGAGCAGAAGCTGTGAATGACGCAGAGATGATGAGCTTCTGTTTCCAAAAAAAAAAAAAAAAGGCATGACAAATAGCACTGGTAAGGACGATGGTACCCTTTTGTTTGCCATTAACTCATTTAAGTAGCACTCTTTAAGATTTAAAGTTATGTACCAGACATGTTTGTTGGGCTGTAATACATTTACATAAAAAACAAGAAAAGAAAAACGACTGCTGTGTTAAATTAAGGGACAATCACCATTACTTTTCTACAGAAAACACAGGCCAACATAAGTAAGAAAAGTAAGTAAAAAAACTAGCATCAAACGAGATTGGTTTTTTAATGGTGTTTTTCCACCACAACATTCTTGTGTCAGATCTTTTAAAAAGGCCATTATGAGGTCATGAAAGGTCAGAAACAAACGTCATTGGACCTGGATTGTTGTATAGTAGAATGACATGACTTTAAGAAACCAACTAATTGTAACTGAATGGCTGCGTGTAACAAAACAAAACATAACATTTGATTGTGACCTGTTGTAAAAACTTTATTTTGTACAAATTATATATTGCTAGTATTATTCTAAATCAATAAGTAAAATTCAAAATCTAGAGTTTTCATTTTGTTTGGAGCAGAGATTCTAAAGGCTTCTTTTCTTCTTTTCTTTCTCTCAAGTTCACCAATACCACTTTGTGTAGAGCAGCATAAGCCAATTAAAGGCCTGTTTGATTCTGAGCCATTATTTGGGTTTGATTTGATTGGCTCAGGTTCAGAAATGTGCGGCTGCTCCTCAGACTCTCAGCCAGCAGCTGTCTGTAGCTGCTGTTAGCAGTTGGCATTGAAGAAAGAAAGGACTGCTGCAGTGAATCATCTAATCTTGGCCCCGGCATACCACAGAGTCAACAGCGCTGCCTGCATGAGGTTAGAGCTTGATCCAAAAGTCCAAAGTTACTGCAGCAATTCTGATGATCCCACGACACTCACGACTATTCCAAAATATTCAAATAAGAAAGAGGTCAGAATTGTCCATTAAATTGGTAAATGGACTTCAACCTTAACGGTTTCCAAAGTGCTTTAGAGATTGGTCTCATTCACCCATACATTCATACACCTGACACACTTCGACACGTGGAGCCAGGGAATCAAACCGCCAACCATGGGATTAATGGATAACCCGCTCTACCTCCCGAGCCACATTTACTTTACCATTATATACTTCACCATTACTTTGGTTTATGACCAAATACCTACAAAATGAATGACACTCCTCCATCCTCAGTTGTACTTTGTCTTTAGGGCTAATTAGTAAATGTTAGCTGACTGACATGACCATGGTAAACATGATACCTGATAAACAGCAGCATGTTAGCAGTGTCATTGTGAGCCTGTTAGCACAGTGTTTCCCACAGGATTTTATGAGATCCTGGGGGGAGGTCCCCGAACCCTCTGTGGGGGTCCAGCCCCCCCGGAAGAAAATGTTTAAAATGTGAAAGTTAAATGCATCAATCTGGTGCACTTTGAGAGTAAAATTAAGAAGCTACATCTGTTTAACACAGTTCACAAAATACACTAGAGCACATCAAGTTGCTGTTTTCAATGTGAAAATGCATAACGTTATAGTAATCACCAGCTTGTGCATGAGTAAATAAAAAGCATAACATACTATTGCTGTTCCAAAGAGAAGTGTGCAATCATGTGGAAAAAAATATGCAATTTAAAAAACACATTTAACAAACAGAAGTGATACTATTTCTAATAAATATAGTGGATGGGGAAATTTTGAAATTTCATTCATTAATAGATTATTAGCGTGTTTTGTGTCAGATTTGGTTGTGGTGGGTGGAGAAAATGGAACAGACGCCGAAAACTCTGTAGAGTGAAAGCCGGCTGCGGAGCTTCACAGCGCGGCGCCTCCTGTCTGAACAGCCCGATTGGTTAACATGGGCACCAAAAGGAAGCGTAACTGCATCCCCTGGAGCCAATAGCAGTGCCTGATATAGAAATGTGACCTTTACACTCTAGTATGTCACCAACAAAAATGGTGGTTGAGAACTGATCGATATACATACAAGTAGAATAAGCAATGCGCCATGCAAAAGGGGACACCATCCACATATTTTACAACTTTATGTATTAATTTTACAGACAGAAGTAATTGGCTCACATAGACAAACGGGCTCACCAGTTAGCGCTATTTCTCTAGTTTAAGCGAAAAAACGTCATGTCTCTAGCTCTAACCGTTGCAGAGATATGACGTAATTTTTTTGGGTCTCAGAGGGTTCACGTGGAGTGAGAGATGATGAAAAAAAAAATTTGGTTTATTATGAGACTATGGCGGAAGAAATTAATATATGGCGGGCCGCCATACATTAGTTAATGAATGGGAAACACTGTAGCATACTGAGATTAGCATTTAGCTCGAAGCACCACTGTGCGTACATTCTCACGGAGTCGTTTAGCATGGCTGTAGACTCTTGGTCTTGTTTATCTTTATTTTAAGGTAACCTGCCAATTAACCTTAACACATACCTAATGTTTTGACCACTTTTTAAATTTACGGCATAGTGTAAGCCCTTTCTTATGTCCTGGATCCTTGTCTTGCCTAGACCAAAGAGAGCAATAAAGTGAGCATCTTTAGAGCAACACTTCGAAAGAATTGGTATTTTTTTGTACCTTGGCGCCCCTACAGCTTTCAGAGTGAAATTCACCCTCATGGACAGCTGTATGGGCATTTGTTGAAAAATTAAGAAACTAGCGAGTCAACAACTTTGCTAACACAGCCAAACATCAAGCAAGTGCAACAACACAAGACACAACAAGCCAGCTAATATTACTTACTAGTCCAACAGCAAGATGGCCAGCTCGGCATCTGTCTTGCACTCTTTTATTTCGCGAACCTCTCGCCAATGACTAAAAGCCAGTCCGAGATTTACTTTTGTCCGGCCTCTTGCTCAGTCACTCTCTCTTTTTCTCTTCTTAGCTTCCTCTGTCAACGTCCTCTTCAATCTATTTATCTATGATGTCCGAGCTAGACCCATGTGTGACATAGTGCCGTAAAGCGTTAGGCACTTCTCGCGGGAGATCGTACCTGCTCAACCCAGTTACAGGCATTCGAGGAGCGGAATGGGAATGAAAGAGGTGCCATTTTCTCCAATTACAAGTCAGTGTACTGTCAAAATGATTTTAAGCTGTTATTTTAAGGGAAAAAAGTTACATAATGTTGCTTTAACAGGTCCAGTACCAGATCCCCGCTAGGAACCACCTTAACTGTTTTTAATATTCTAATACGTCCTCATACCTAATGAAATAGGTAATTTTTTAGTCGATCCGTGTAAAGTACGTACTTTTAAGCAGTTTGAACCCAATGCCAATGCCATATTTGAATGGCCACTTGTAAGAAAAATGTAAAAATAATGTAGCTGTTTGAACAACTTCTGTTGTTTTTCTTTCTGTCAAAACCTGAGAGCTTTTTTAGAACCCAGTTCTCATCATCACCAATCTAATACATCACTAACTTTACTGTAACTGGAACACCTGAGCGGCAGTCAGTTTTTAAATAGATTGTGTTCCTTTTTACTGGCAGGGCTACAGCTGTTTTCACAGATGCATATCATTAAAGTAATTCTGTTTTCATATTTCCATACATGCCAGCATAACACTAGCCCACACAGAAAATTAATGTGCTAATGGAAAGCAAAGAGGGGAATGTATTACCTTTCCTGACACAGTTATTTAGACCAGTGATTCTGTCCCTGCAAAGCAGATTATTTTTATTTAAACATGTCTGGACGGGCTCCTCTAAAGTAGACTCAGTCTGGTCCCAAACCCCCAAAATTGACCTGGCAGACCATGACTTTACATCACTAGGCTTAATGTACCAGGGGAAGGTCAAAGTCACACTTCCAGTCGTCACTAAATGAGGAAGCCTCCACTTTCTGAGGAAGACTCCACCAGCCCCAACTCAACTGACAGTGTGAAAGTTAATTCACAGCACACTGGAGCTCATTAAAAGCACATTGAAAAATTTCCCAATTGTTTCAGGTGGTGCCAATTAAAAGTTTGTTCCCCATAACCTATGAGGTGACACCACATCTGTGTAACTTGGAGTCAGGACTGAACAAAACACTGTTTTACAGTTGCTGTTAAATAAAAATGAATCAAAAATATATTTAAAAACAAATCTATTTGTTGATATGCTGGCCAAGGGTTCTCCCAGCCAACACGTCTAAGTAGGGCCCACATGGGCCTTACCTGGGTTAGGTGGGCTTCAACTGGGCATGGGCTCCGAGTGGGCTTTTAAGTGGGTTGGTGTTGGGGCCCACATGGGCAACCCAGAAGAATATACATGGGCTAGAAATGGGCATACCATTTAGACAGCGAACATGGGTACTGGATGGTTCCCAAGTGGGCTACATTCTCCAAAGTGAAAACAGCAGAAAATGAAATGAAATTGTATCTAGCAAAGTGATCTGCATATATATGCACAGTTGAAAACATTTTTTTTTTATTGACACATGGGCTAATGTGCAATGTTATAGCTGGTAAATTTAAGCCACTTCAATCTAATCTAAATCTAAAAATGCCAACACTCATTATGCGATTTTGCCCAACCAATTTAAAAGGATTTTTTCTTTATAAGGATCAATGCATAACTTATTTTATCCTCTTGATCATATGAATCACTAATCATTTTTTTATTATTATGTATGTATAGACTAGACATGAGTGACTTCAACTTAACATAAAACTACAACTAAGGCATGACATAAAATTAACACAGCCGACGAGACACAACAGTGTCCCTGTTAGAGTGAGGTGAAGTGGTCGAGCACAAAAAAAAGTACACAGCTGGGATTTACTGTGCAGGGGACTTCTTAGTCTGAAGTCCATGTTTGTTCTGGATTTCCTTTGGAGAATCTCAGTCAAAAAAAAGAAAAAAAAAAACACGTTCAGTGATGCAGGTTGAGTAGTTACACAATGACCAAATTAACTGCATTTATCCATTCCTCCGACTTTACATTTTCTTACTCCTCTGCACCAAGCCAGTTGCTAAGACACACAATTTACATTTCATTTACATTTTCAGATGATAAAGAAACTCTCTTCTTCTGTACAATATGACCAGCAAGAGAAAACAACCTTTCACAGGGTACAGATGTTGCAGGTGTGGCCAAGTACTTCTGTGCAATGGAGGCCAGCCTGCTGTGTGAGCCTGCATGTTTGGACCACCACTCTAACGGACAGGCCTCTGTACTGATGGTGGGCTCCGCTCTGTATCGACGCACACTGTTCTCAACTGAGTCTTCCTCCTGTTCAGAATCAGACTCTGATGAAGCAGCCAATAGGGCTAACTTTTTCTTTGGTGGCTCTGATGTTGTTGCTTCCACAGGTTTCTCTGCAACAACCCTCTCTTCCTTGAGTAAGCTGGTGACTGAGGACCATACCTCACCCCTCTCAGCTCTGGGTATACACTTGAGGTCCTTGAATCTCGGGTCCAATGCGGTAGCAATCTTCAGATATGCAATGTTGGCATTTTCCTTGCGTGTCTCCAAGTCTGTTCTGAATGTAGACTTGAATTTGACCACGTAGGCAGGGTCATCATCTGAGCTCTCCATCACCCGAGAGAGATGGCAAAAAGCAGGCAGAACCACAGAGCATGAAACATACTTTTCTCCTCCCAGAAGTTCAGTCACATACCTGCAACAGAAAAAATAATCAAACCCATTTCAGTCAAAATGTATTGCATTCACTTACTTATATACACACAAAAAATGTCCTCTACATATTCGTGCTATATTTACACACACATACACTCTATTTCTCTCTTACACGCGCTCAGACAGGACAGTGAGAAATATGACGTAAAATATACCTGCAGGGCTCCAGTAGCATTTCAAACCTCTGCAGTTTGTCCATTGCAGCTGTAGTTGGCATGGCAATCTTGGTGTTGTCTGTGGTGAGGACATCCCTCAGTGGCTGTTCGTTTTTTATCATGTCCAGAGTCGAATTCCATCTGGTTGGAATGTCTTGTATAAGCAACTCCTTCTTTTGTCCATGTTCAATTTGTTGTTGTTCTAATTCTGCAGCACTTGCGGGACTGTGTTTAAAGTGGCCCACAACTTTTCTGCATTTGGCCAGGACATTGTCAAACGCACTGGTCTGCAGAGATACTGTGACAGAACGCTGGAGACTGTGCGCGACGCAGGGGACGTGTTTAAAAGGCAGATGTCTCGCAGCAGCGATCATAGTTCTTGCACTATCTGTGCTAAGTGTGCTAACTTTATCTGAAACGTTCCACTGCTGTGCAACATGAATAAAATGTTCCGCGCACGTTTCAGCAAAATGTCTCTTCTGTTTTCATTACAGTCAGAGCATGTGAATGCAGCTCCCACTGTTCATCAATATAATGCACTGTAACTCCGAGATAATTATGGTTACCCAGCGATGTCCAGTAGTCTCCAGTGAGAGCAACAGTTGGTGCACGTTGTAACGCCGTCGCTTTTGTTGTCCTCTCCTTTTCATACAACTCGTGTATTCTTCTTGTGATGGTGCGTCTTGAGGGAGGCTCATACGTGCCGTCATTCGTTGCGATCCTAAGAACTATACTTCTCCCACACGCTGCATCCAACGTAGTTTGCCGAAGCCTCCCTCCACTGTTTGTTTGGGTGGGTGATTTGCTGGCATCAACGGTGTGTATTGCATTTAAGTGATACTTCAGACTCGAAGTACTCAGGTGATAAGAAAATTCAACTTTGCAGTGGTTACAAATAACTTTGGTTCTATCAACTCCGCCGTCTGGAAGAGATTTAAAATGAAAATGTCCATGTAAGAGTTCGGTACTTTTCTCCATTTTTCTGTCCCCGCCAGTTCTTTTCTGTTCCGGTTCATGTGAGCGCTGCAGCAGTCTTAGGCCCACCCCAAATTCTCTCATTGGTTGAGATGCGTGATGACACCCATCCCAAGCCAATACTGATAAACATCCCACCCCTCCTGTGACCCATGGTTTGTCTGTATGTGTATTCAGAGCCAGTGAGCAACGGACTTTCAAAATAATAATAATTTAAAAAACTGCGTTAATGCGCAAAAAATAATTGTCGGCGTTAATTAATGAATGCGTTAACGCGATAATAACGCGTTAACTTGCCCAGCCCTATTAAATATACAATTGTATTTAGGGGTTTACTGTAAAATAAGGTAACCCAAGCAGACAAATATGGTAGCCCATACATAAACCTGATGTGGCCCATAACAGCACTAGATAAGACCTAGCTGGGTCCCATCATCAGCCCATCTAGGCAGACTCCTACAGGCCCCACATGGGAGAAACTAGGGTTACCCATATGGGCCCTGTATGGTGCCCATCAAGGGCCCTTCATCAACCCATCTGGGCTAACCCATGTGGGGCCTCCATGGACAAAATTGGCTGGGCCCCATTTGGGTATCCAATATGGGCCCAGGTGCAACCCATTTGGGCCCCACATGGGTGTGTTGGCTGGGCTGTAGTGAAAACATTTTATTTAAAATTGCAATTAAAAGTGATTGTGTTTCCAGTACAAAATTCAGGTCTGGCTGACCTCATACCCACTGCCGCAATAAAACAGCTTTTTCTATGTCTTTCTATATCATGAAAAGTAAATACTGTATATGACTGAACAGGTCAAAGGCAGAAAGTGAAAGCGATACAGTGAGCTGGGACAGAAGAGAGCCCTTTAGCAAGAACACCTGAACTCGACCAGCTGAGCAGTTTAGCATTAGAGGATTCCGACAGAGAGACGTACAGTAGCAGCCAGTGTCACTATTAAAAAAGTAGGAATTCAGTGACATTAAAATGAGATGTAATAAATCATGCTTGTACGAGGCACATCATACTCTAATGTCATTGCTACATGTTAACATTATTGCTAGTTATTGCTACATGTTAACAACTGGCACTGTTGTGGTCCTACTTGGCAGCAAAGCCAATCACAGCCAACCTGTGACAGTCTCCTCCCTCAAACCACTCTATACTGATCAGCTCAACACGTGTGGCTGCGCAAGTGATTAGAGGTAAAAGCACTATTTTTACAAGTCTCTCTGTGCTCTTCTCTCAGTACTTTTGTAACGTGTTACTGAATCTCTGTGGTTTGGTATTTAGTGTCACTCCTGTCCTCCAGTTAGTACTTCCAATATCAGCACTATTTTACTATTTACAAATCAATTTACAGCCTTATCAGAGCTTTGTAAAGTTACTGCTTATGCAAACCAAGCATTTCCAAAACCAAAAGTTGCTTCACATCCTTTGTGTGAAGCAGGTTCAAGAAACACAATCTATTCATCACTGACTTAGCGGAACTTTGTTAGTGAAGCTATTATCAATAAAAATTGGTCTTCACAACAAGATATGGACATACCCTGTGCTGTTTGTTTCTGCAGGGACTATTTCCCCCTGCAATACTTAAAAAGAAATCTCCGGACCAGCCACAGTAAACTGTTAGATGAAGAGCTGCATATGACAGGCTCTTACTGTGGTTTGTGTGAACCAGCACAACTCCCACACATTATCATGGTAAACAGCGGCTTTTACCTTGCCATGCTGTCCTGTGGAAAGCATTGGCACTGTGCCAGCAGAGCATTAATAGACGCAGTTGCTCATGGCTCAGCTATACTAAAATATCCCCACCCTTATCAAAAAATGGCCTAAGAAACCTAAAGGCATGGATCCCAAAAACATTCACTTAATTTACTGTAATTTATATAATATTGTAATACTATATATTGTACTGTATTCCTATAATAGTAAGTAATCCACCATAGTATTGCAAATCATTCATTTTTAAGGCATACATAGACCTCAAAAATATTTTCTTACTTCACTAACAATGTTGTCAGAATTTAACAATTATGAAATATGCTTCAAATAATAGCAAACACCAAAGTTCCTGACCAAATATTGTCCAACAGAACCTACAACCTTATTTAAGCAATGACACACCAGAGGACAACAAAGCAAAAAGACGGGAAACATACCCAATTTTGGGGCAGTTCAAATAGTAAATTCACACACTGTCCCCTACAGCTAGATCTGCTCATCTTTTTCCACTATCACCCAAAGGCAAAGATGCCAACCACCATCCATTTGTGCTGCGAGGACCATATTTAAGACATATTCTAGCCATCAGAATAGTGTTTTTTTTTCTGAAAATGTGAAAAGGGCAACTTGCAGCTTTAAGGTTCATTCTCAGATCACAGCAGTATTTCACCTCCTGTAGCTCTCCCCTCCAGGCATGATGGCATCTCCAGGCCATAACTCTATGGCCCTCACACCAGGCTGCGGGCTATCTGTACTCAGCATCCCAGGTCGGTGCGGCCTGGAGCTGCCGTCTACCTGCAGCACAATCAAAACAGCTTTCATTTCTCTGCAGGACCTTTCCACAAACAATCCTTTATAAGCCCTCCACTTGACACCAGCAGCTTCGATCTGCCTCCATCTGGGCAGATTTGCTTGAAAGGCAGATGGTGCCTCAACAAACAAGGTGTTTAACAGCCTCTGAAAAAAATAATCTGGGGTTAAATCCGCCTCAGAGACTGAATCTGAGAAAGAGCAAAGCGTGTGCACCTGACATATCTTTCACTTAACATTTAACCTTATATCTCACTTTGAAAATCACATTACTGGAAATGAATTACATGCAGGTAGATAAGTATATTATAAGCCCTTAAATGCGAAGACACTTTTATGGTGAAATATCACATATAGAATTTGACAATAAATGTTTAATGAATGAGTCTTCTCCCCTTGAGGGAATTCATCCTTCACAGTGTAGTAATTGACTGCGTCCTCTTAAGTAGATGTGTGCTTCAATAACCTTCAATAACTTCATTTGAAACCCACTAACTAATGCTCTTCAAAATGTACATTTTTATGCCCATATGTAATTGCTTTCTCATTTGCAAAGAGATGGAACAGACGTGGAAAAAGATAATGATCACCTGGAATAAGGATAACTAGAGAGACTGTATAGGAATACACAGTAACTCAGCAGGGAATTAAATTAATTTCTATCCTGTTCTCTCAGCCTTTTGCCTCTTTCTGTCTCTTTGTCAAAGTCTTTCTTTCTTTCTTCTTGGCCATTTGGCTGACCCACAGAGACAAGGTTAGGCTTCTAAGTCATGTGGAGCCCTTAGCAATGCTGAAAGGGAGAATATTGCGCGTAAGTTTTCTCTCAAAAACTATAATTGTCATATTTGAATGTTTAAGGACTGCAGAAAGAGCTCTGTTGAGAAAAGAGGTCTGATTCTCTTCAAATGTCGAAAGTACTTGTGTGGCCAGTGGACATCTACCTTCAGCTCAAGGTTGGGAGACCTGTTCATACACAAATATAAAGGTTTTGGTTAAAGTATTCAGTTCATTGGTAATCTCAGACTGATTCTACAGCCTAAACACTGTGACTATGAGGTGACTGAGCCTAATTTTACAACGTCTCAAGTTGTAAGCATGCTAACATTTGCTAATTAAAAGATGCTCCTTATTACATGTGGAGCCTCTGGAAATGCTGCACATATCTGTGCATCTTAATCTGGAATGTCACATTTCAGTGTTTAAGTGCTGCACTACGGTGGGAGGTCTAACTGTTTAAATGTCAGTTATGTTTGTATGGAGGATAGAGGATGGAGGAAGTATAGTCCTTTGTAGAGTAAAGTGCTTTGAATATATGGTTTTCAGTGTAACACTTCAACTAAACTAAAGCTTTAATTGTAAATTTCAGCTGTTCACTCTTCAACATTTTTATATAAGCAATGGCTCAAATGTGTAAAGTGAAACATCTCTGTGATGAACCCACAGAAAAATATCACCTGACTCTGATGTTCCCCTAAGCTCTACAGAGCATTTTAGCTTGTTGTGAAGTTCTTCCCCCAAGTGTAAATTGGTGCTGCTTCAAACCCACTTCTGGTGCACATATGATCTAGTTATAAATTGAAGGTGTGAGCTTTGTGAAAAGAAGCAATACCTTCAGGGACAAGCTTGACACTAACTACTGTAACTAACTACTGTAAGGCTGCATTCAGACCAAATCAGGCGCTGTGGCAAAAACGCCAGTCCTCCCATTCATTTGAACGTAGGTAGTGCGTTTAGGTTGCGGTGGTGGGGACCACAGGGGGTTCAGAAAAAACGCAGCGCCCCTGTGGTAAAAAAAAATCAACTTTTGGAGAAACGCAACTGACGTCATGTGGCCAGTCACGCTGGCGATCCAACCGGAAGACACCGAGGTGAGGAAGAACTTTGTTCACCAAGTAGCATTGTAGCATTCCACTGTTTACTGTAGCATTCTGCTGTTTACGAGCATCTGTGAAGATGGAAGCATGATGCCGCCATGATAACTGGACAGATCAGTACTGATCAGCTGTTCAATCCTGCCATGAGGGAGTACAAAGACGTTAATCGCCATGCAGTCGCTTGGCGTATCGCTCTTCAAGTTGGGATTGCTACAATCAGCATGGCCATGTAGTGACACTCCCACATTGACGCACAACCCTGCACTAATCGCCGCAACGCCTGATTTGGTCTGAATGCAGCCTAACAACTTCTAGGCTTAGACATTTAAAATTTCTATGTTCCACATACAAAGACTGGTCTTTTTGTGCTTGTAGAAACATCCGAGTGCTTGCCACTCATAAAAGCAATGTCATCATAGCCTTAGCAAACAACAGTATTAAACATCAGTAAGATCAATATTCTCTACCACCTTTCTCAAGGCATTTCATTATCATAATAGTAAGACCTGCAGCATCAAGGCTATCAGCTAAATGAAAACCTAAATAAAAAAAATAAAAAAAACCTTCTATGTACTGCCCTTTGTAATGTTATCTTCATACTAGAGACAGCTGTTCTGTATTTCTTCAAATCTGTGGTTTCATATGATCATGTTTGGTGATCATTACTGTACCATTACTTTCTTGAGCTCACAGAGTCTCATTGACCTCCCAGAGATATTTTGACTAGCCCTCAGCGGACGCCTGGCTGCTGTAATTGTGATCAATGTGTTTTCCCCCTGTTTTATTTTCCTTCTCCTTGGTGATAGAATCTATCATGGCTGAATATAGTTTAATGATCATTTAGTGCTCCCCCAATGTAAATAAATAAATAACCATTTTGATGGTTTTTTGATATAGTGGAATCTTTAAAACAACAATTTCCACACAAGGATTTTTTTCCCAGCTGGAGAGGTTTATTGTGGAGCTGAATACAGATGTATTTTGTAGGGAAAAGTGCCTGTGGGCAATAAGTTAAGTTTTGCTAACACAGTGTTTCAGCCAGTGTTTTTTCTGTCATTAAATGTCCTCTCTCAGCCCCTGCATTATGTCCTGAGGTATGCCCTAAAGTGAGGCTACTATAACCCAGGTTACAAAAAAGAGCAATACATAGTGATAGAAATACACAATTCATGAAAATAAATCATCTTTCTTAAAACATGTTCAAATCACAATCTGCTGGTTTCATACAATTTATAAGTGAGGTTAGAAAAAGATTTGACAATGCCTTTTAATTGAACTTGACCTCTCCTTCAACATGCCCCTCCCCCCTTGGCCTCACTGGCAACAAATACATAGTTTTGTTTTCATTGAAATCCATTCTTCGTATTTTTTTCCCCTTTCAAATAGTTTAAGTGACATACAGTTGCGTAAAAGAGACAACAGTGGTGTTCTTTAACCTATTCCATATAACACAATATTTTAAGTCTTAGATTCTTTTCATCAAAAAGAGGCACCTGTATTGTGTGTGTGAGATAAACCCTTGTGAGGTTAACTGTAGTGAGTAAACATACAGAATACCACAATGAGTTGCATTTCTACAAAAAAAATATTGCAATATGATGAAAATATTTCTCTTACCGAGCGTGATGACCCTTGGTGTGGTGTGTAATGTCGTCTCGATCTCAAAAGACATCTTGGTGGAAGATGCCTTCAAAACACAAAAGGAATACTCTCTTAAATGTTTCTAGTAATTTATACTTAAAAGGGCCAGTTCATCCAGATTTTCTCACCTACCCACTTACCCCTGGTGGGGCTAATAGTTTTGTTGTGATTAAGGTTTTGAGATCTTCAACCCTCAAAGTAGACTAGACTTCACCCCTAGACCCTGCTACCAACCCAAAACAGTGGAGCTGAATGGAAGTTAGTTTGTGGGGCTCAAAGCAAGTACAGTATCTGAATGGCTAAAAACACTATGGGTAAACACAAAATGATTCATGTGATTTATGTGAATTGATCCCTTAAACAAATTAAAATTAACAATTCTCATTTAAGATGTGTGTTTAGAGTTGAGAGTGAATGTGTAAAATTTAAAAGATGATCACATAAGCCAAAATGAAGACTGAGTCCTCTTTTTCTTGGAAGTACTTCATCAATAGAAGGACGGTTGTTGTGGCGATCTGGTGGTTGTTCAACTCTGCTGTCACACTCAATCTCCTTGTTCCACTTAAAGGAAAACTATTTTTAAACCTGGGTCCTATTTTTAGGGTCTAACTGACTAATACTTACCAAAAGTTTTGGAATTGGTCCAGTAGATCGCCTCCGCCGACATCCATGAATGGGCTGCAATGGCTGCAACGTAATCCTTTGGAGCTAATGTGCCCGTAAAAAGTATGTCCACTAAAAGTGCTTGTTTTTGCCACTGACAGGCTCAGATTGTTATTTGAAGTGTCTGACAACATTATGGAAAGGATCCCTACAGAGACAGACCGTTTGTTAAACTCCTCTCTCCTCTCTCCAACTCTGACTCACGTTTCCACCGTCGTTTTCCTGCAACAACTCAACCTCTCGCGAGACTTTTCCTTGAGCGCGACTTTCTGTTTGTGGTTAAACAAAAAGGATCTTACTCTTTAACAAAACGGTCTGTTTTGGACCTTTACTCTAATATTTGCATTGTTTTTAACTAGCCCTAATATGCCTTAAGGGCAGAAGGTTGGAATAAGCTATGATTGTCTGGCAAGTTGTCAGCAAACGGACTGAGGTTTTTCGGCAAACTCGTACATGTGCCACGTTACGCATACAAGTGCTTTACACACTGTTTCTCTGTTTGCTCTGTTTTGTCATTTTCATCTGCTGGTTCTGGAACCATATCTTCACCTGCCGCTCCATCAGGTTAAGCGCGCACGCCACCTCATGCCGCTGGTCCTGTGTGAGGTACATGCAATAGCATTTCGAGCCCTCGATGTAGTAAAACGTGGCCTCGAAATATTTTTTTGTTTCTCTATGGCCACTCCGGGACTCCGTAAAATAAAAATCCTTAAAAATCTAAAACTAAAATAGCCCTGATTCAGTTCTGTTGCTGCTGGTGTGTGTTGAGTTGAGTATATTACCTTTTCTTCACTTTTGTAATAAAATATTTCAATGAAGAGTTTAAAAAGTCTTGCTTCGTGCTCCTCCCCACTTTGCTCTCCCACTCTGAATGTATGGATGCACGTTTGAGAATAACCAATTTCTCTGAATATATTTGTTCCAGTTATCTTTCCGTTCCTCTCTTACCACATTTCCTGCAAGCCATCCCAATCTATTTCTCAAGTGTGTCTATGCATACTGTGACATGTCTGCATGAATAAATGAACATGGCAAGGGAAGAGATTTATCGTGTATTATTCGTTTACTCTTGTCAGTCTCTCCATTTCTATCATTTCTGTCAAGTGACCTTGTGTGGATCCATGATTTACAAATCATGGGGGAAATCTTGCTAACCCTTTCTGAGATACTTCTCTCGTATTTCATATAATGTGGTTATATGAGCATCTACGAACAGATAATTGTCTTTCGTCACACTTTCATGGCTGTTACTGCGTATGTGTAACTGTGCATGAAATAGTGGTTGGATCTCCAATAACTGACTGACTGACTTCATTCTTGGTGCATTGGATGTGTCGCTGCCTCTGCAATAAGCACCATTTAGAAGAAAGAATTCACATGTTTTCAAATGAGATGAGCGGTAGCTTCTCAACTTCATATTACTGCAGCTTTAACCAAGAGTGATTTTTAAAAAGCAGAAAGAACAGACACACACACACACCAGATCTGTGCAGCTTTTGAGCAAATTCTGCGAAGTGATAGACACACACACACACACACAGATACACACACACACACTCTGTTTCACACATTATTTGTTGCCTGAACGAGTGTTTGAAAGGCGATGCATCACACATTAGGTGAACAGCAACTGGCTTGTTGAAAATATGCCTTCAAAGAAAAGTATCTCAGGGAAGTTCTGGAAAGACATTCTGTCCTCAAACTTGTTCTAAAAGTTATTAAGACGTCTGGATATCATGCCCCCCACTTGCACACATCAAATTCTCTTCAGCTTATGTTATAATTTCCATTCAGGTTCCCCTCCACTGTAATTTCCCTCAAAGGCCAAAGTAATTTCCATATTTGCAATGCAGCCAGTGAGCAGGAGGATTTGTAGTGAACATTGCGGGCTTTAAGAGTGAAAATGAGACAATACAGTTGATGACAATTTTTGCAAACAGTTGCAGGACAAACACAGGACTTTCACCCAGGAGGCCGCTGTTCATGTCCCATGTGAAACCAAAAGTCAACATTGGCTTATTTTAAACTTACATCAGATAGTAATGTTAAGCTACGTTAGTAAATCGTATTTGTCATTTTGGGAGTCTTTGGCAAACGACTTCTTCTGTCATTTAGGTATGAGGACCTGTTGCAATTCCCATAATGCAAGTAAATAGTGACTTTTTGTTAGACCCCGTCTAATGACATCATTAGGGTAATTTTATCAGACTTGATGAAGTTCCTTCAGTGCCACAGAAGACATTATACAACCGTTTTAACCTGCTGAGTGGTACTCCTCATCACTAGTAAGCTGAACTTCATGTGTAAAATCGGTGGAGTGCCCAGACCTCTAACTATGCCATAGGTTGACGTGCAGATAATGAAGACAGAAAGACTTTCAAATCTGTTGGCATTAAACATTAAACAAACAACAAAAAAACATTGTTGCTGAATGTTATCTGGAGTTTTGCAGAATTTTCCATAATCAAAGTTATTGTCTGGCAATAGGGTTGCGAGATGACAGGAGGGATAATCGAGATTACTTACTGACATGAAATACCAACAACACAGCTTGCTGCTACATCTTGGTGACTCCCATTGCTTGTCCCTCCGTGTGACAACAACTCCCTCTTACTCTCTTGGTGGAGGTTTTTTTTTTTTTTTTGCTGACACTGCTGGACAGCTGCTGGTGATGTGCTTCCTCTTATCTCTGATTAAGTAAAGGAAAAGGTGCAGAAGAAAAACAAAACCATGTGGGAAAATGCAATAAATAAAAATTTAAATAAGTAAGTCAGTAAGTAAGTACTTAAAGAAGTAATTTTTGTTTATCTGTTTTTTTTTAAAGGAGAAAGCAGCTAGGGTGGCCAAAATAATCTTTTGATTTTTAACCAATTTGAATTCAAATAATTAAAAAAATGAGTGTGGTTTGGTGACCATTGAGCACTCCTATTTACCTTATGTGACATGACCAATGACCAAAGGGGAGAGTCCAGAGAGTCTATTTAGAGAGAGGGAGGCTGTAAGTGGCCACAATACACTCAGTCACTCCCTCTCACACACACACACACACACACACGTACAATTGCAGGCATTGAGTAATCCCTCCACCTTCTTGCTCTCTGTCACAAACATACACAAGTCACTACCTACATACACACATACTGTACTGCTACACACACTTGCACACACATTCACAAAGGCTATTAGGGGCCCCTACCTGCTCTCAACTTCAGGAATGATTGATAGAGCCTTCACTGCTCCACACAGGCTGTTTAGTCATACTGATTGCCCTGCATGTGTTTGTGTGCGTGTGCGTGCGTGTGTGTGTATGCGCATACGTGTTTGTGTGCAGTTGTTCCATGTGGGTTTTTTTTTCTAATGGCTACTGCAGGGAGGGAGCTGTACATTTTGTTAGTGTTGGTGTTTCATAAAGTGAATGTGTGAGTTTTTAAGTCTGTGTGCATGGTTCGAAAGTGTGCATGTGCATACGGTTAATGTGTGTTCCAAAAGTGTGTTTGTGTGAGTGTGTGTGTACATGAGAACACATTTGTGCGTCTTTGGGACTCAAACAATACTTTACGGTTAAAGTTGCAATGTCACATATTTGAATGATGGCTTGTGCCACTCTGTGACTTTAGGGTGTGCACAAAGTCACATTGAACAAAGACACACACACACACTTAAAGAAAATGTCACATCTCCCAGCCACCAGCCTCCACACACATGGCTACACAGTAATACTGAGAGAGCAGAGGGGATGACAGAGAGACAAAAAGTGAAAGAAGAGGAAAGGGACAGAGAGGGAAGAGAGGAGACACCAAGAATGATAGAAAGCTCAGGTAGGATTGTTCATATTTCCATTTGTCTTTCAAAGTAGTTTTGAAAAGTGAAATGAGAACAACATTTTACACACTTCCTGAAAGTCACAGTAACACATTAGAACATTTTTAAATCTCAAGAACTGACGCTATAGAGTGCTGCAGGGATGGCATATTTTTGTAGGCCAACCGGGAAGCATCATCCTGGTTCCCTCCACAAAAAGCCAATGGGATTCTTCCATTGGATTTTGGATTATTGCAGAAAATAAGCTATGTGGCTAATAAAATTATGACACACGTTTTGTTCAGCAAGATAATCTTCACATGGAAGTTTCTTAAGCTTGTGTTAACCACAGACCTTACTTCAGCCTCTAACCAAAAACCCATTCAAGAAACCGACTGACTTTGAGACGAGGGAACCGGAAGTGCAAAAATGCTAACTCATTTCTGGGTTTTAGGACTCATTCCTGCACCACTCTATTGGATAGGTTGTTAGATTTTTGCAGTGTCTGTTAATGTTGGCCATATTTAATTTTTTCATTCCAGGATGAAAGCAAAAGAGATACCATACCATATAAATATGTATATATTTTTTTATTTAAAGCTTTACTTATTATTCAGAGTAGACAGGCTGAGCATTATGGTGTTAAACAGCAACGCCATGTTTGCAGTTAAAATAAACATAAAAATAATGTAACAACAGACACAAACAGAACACACTGATAAACAAGCATGATGCAGTTAAAGCAGTTGCAGGCAGGCACAGGGTGATAATTTAGAAAAATGTTAAAGTTACAGAAGTCTAGAAGTGTTTTGATTTTTCCAGACTACTGCACTGACAGCAGCATCCTATCTGTTTCTCAAGGACTCGCAACACTGTAGAATGCTCCCTTTCAAAAACGAAATGACATTCCATTAAATAATTTGACAGTTTGTCTCTTTGTCAGGTACAGAGGTATCAAGTTAACTCAGGTGTGAGTCATTGAATAAACAGTCAAGTGGGTGGCTACAACTGCAGAGTAGGTGCGCATCTTCAAGCCAGATTCAATTAGATATACATAGTACCCTGTAAATAAACACTGTGTACATAATCCCATCAGAAAAGCAATAATTTAAATTCTAAGGATGTACACACAATCATTGGAAAAGCAATCAAATATGAAATATATCAGAATAACAGCATCAAAAGGCACGTAACTAGGAAAAGGGAATTCTAATCTGAGATCAAAATGAAACTTAAAGTGGCAATAGACTTTTCAACGTTTACCCCCCAGCGTTTCCAAGTGGTATTAATGTTGTCATAATGTTGTCAAGCGGATCACTTTCAGTTTCCCTCCGAGCCTAGCTACTACCAGCAACACAGGACACACTGCATTTGTTTCCAAGTTTCCGTGAAGAAACGATCAACACCACTTTGGAAATAAAAGAGAAGAAAGAAGCATGTTCACAGAAGAGGTAAAGTGAAATTGTTATCATTTTATATTGAGTAATAACATAGTTTGAGTGTTGCTTCGAGTAGTTCCCTGAGATAACTTATGTTATGATTTGGTGCTGTATAATTAAAACTGAATTGAATTGGTTTGTTTTCTGGCTGCTATCGATAGTGGTTTGGGCAGTAGCCAGGCAGCTAGCAGTAGCCAAAGCAAGAAATAACCGTAAGAATCCCAATTTGAACTAGAATCCCCGATCTCAGTGCTATGATAGAGGCAGAGTAAAACTGCTGGTCGTCAGTTTGGAGCTCTCTCAAGTCCCGCAGCTTTCTCCATTGAGTGAATGCCAGTACGAGGTTCACTCTTGTTTTTCCTCATTTTTTATCACTCTCCCTCTTCGTCTTCTTTGCCTCTTCCGTAAACGGGGCTCTTTTTTTGCTGGTGTAGGGGTTATATGGCTTCCAAATTATGTAACAATAATTAATAACCTCAAAGAGGCACCAAAATGATATAGTGTTAACACATTAATTGGTACAAAAAGTTTAAGTGGAGTGTAAACAATGTTTACATTAAATAATAGAATTTAACTTTCATTAAATTCACCTCGGGACACCACCCTTAAAGAAGGGAAAATGATAGCCAATTAATTAATAAATCAATCTCATGAATCAAGTATACTAAACTATTAATTTGGAACTATGATTAATTATTAAATTAATAACTACAACCAAAATAACCATATCAATAATCTAGAAAACGTTGAAGGGTTTTGGAGTTCTGAATAGTAGAAGTTGGCAAAATTCACTCTTGTAACATTAAATAGACCAGAATGTATCTCCACGAACAGTTAAACTAATATGTACTTAACTATACAAAAGGAGTGTGTGTGTGTGTGTGTGTGTGTGCGAGCATGTCGGTGCGCACCAGAAAGAATGTGTGTGTGTGTTTCTTTGTTCTGCCTGTGTGTTCTGTGTGTGCACGGGCAAGAACACACGTGTTAGGCCAGAAACAAAAGAGCACGTGAAGCGGGAGCTTTAAATTTCCTCTCCGCGTGTGGAGGCCAATTCCAAATGTACGTATGTGTGATCAGTGTAGGATAACGGTGCCAGGTTAGGAAAGAGGATGGTTAGTTTGCATGCAAGACCCTGTGTCTGTGTAAAGCATAACTAACATCAACTTAGCTCTGTGGCGGAGCCAATAACCTAAACAGAGATCACAACAATACAGCTCGCTAAATAAACATAATCAATACATATAACATTCTGGTACATTGATAAAGTTAAACAGTCCTGTGGTTAGCCGTGTATCGTTGCTATGCTAGCTGTATATGCCCAGTTAGTTACCAGTTACTGAAGAGTGGGGTTCCTTGGTGTGCTGCTGTGTTAGCTGGTGATTCCATCAGTTGTGGATTTGAGTCAGACTGCAAAAGTTGCGGTTCCAATGTTGAATGCTGTGCAGTGTTCTGATGGTGCAGGTCGGAGGAAACCGGTCGCTCCTTTGTTCTCTTTGTAGAGTTAGCAGCTAGGCGCTAACTTGCCTCGTTGCTCCATGCAGACCACACCATGGAGAGGACCTCCATCGAGGTCCGAGAGGAGAAGAGGTAAGAGAGCGAACAAAATGGGAGCAGGCGTTTTCTTGACCTGCGCTGTGTCCCAAATCGCGTACTTGCATACTCAAACTTGCATAAGTGCGTTCACACTGACAAGTATGGCAAAATGCAGTGTACTGAGTACCCGGATGGTGTACACAAAACGGCCAGAAAGTAGAGTGTGGAACGCTGCACACTTCTCACCCTCAACGATCGCCATCTTGGCCACGTAGTGGAAGGGGAGGGACCACCAACTTATGAATATGGTGGCCGCGGTTGTTACGGCTAAAAGGAAAAGCTCGTTCATTTTTCATTAATTTTTAATATAATTGATTTGAAGTCAAGTGAGCAAACAAGCTGGCAGATATTTCGGCGTGCGGCAATCGCGGTAAATGTTGGCGATAATGCTCCGCCCAGCTGCAATCTGCCATTAAAAAGAAGAAGAAGAAGAAGACACAGTCAAAGGTTGTGATCGTCATTGCCGGTAAGTACACAACAGCAGTATTCGATTTGAGACAACACTACCCTGTCAAAATGAATGCACTACACAAGTCAGTACATAGTGTACACTGCATGTAAGTGTACTAACGGGAGTACACGATTTGAGACACAGCTCTGGCCAGTTTCTATATGTCTACATCCTGTTTCTCTCTCTGCCCTATGTGTCCATTATCAACCTGTTCAGCACCACATAATCAAGCAAAAATATCAAATGAGCATCTTTAATAGCCTTTGTCTCTTTACTTCTCTTTGTGCCACTCTTTCTCTTGGTTCTTGGTGGATTAAATATTCCATTCAGTCAGTTTCTCCTCTCTATCTCTATCCACCCCCCCACCCCCTCTACCTGGATGGTGTCTGCAGGTGTCTGTGGGGGTCTGACTGACTCACGGGTTGAATAATTCACTCACTCCAAATGAGATCTCCCTGGCCTTAATGAAGCCATTAATGAGACTCCATGGATTCAGACTGCTGCCTCACACTTATACTGACACAGTCTCACACACGCACAGATGCATGCAAGCACAAAGGGCACATACATGTAAACGTTGGCATGTACATAAGAAACATACATACACACACAATCATGCAGAAACACACACATATAGTAATCACACGCATGCACACTGCAAAAGCTGGCATTACATGCAAACGGCTGGCATGTGCTCAAACACACACACATGCACACATGCACAAATAAAGAGGCACTGGCATGCATGCCAACACACACTCTAGATGGACTATGCTAATCACCCATAGGAATGCAGCTTGGAGTTAAATAGGTCAACATGAAATGACCAAAATGACTAAGTGGCACCATGTTTGTGTGTGTGTGCAGTGGGCTTCATATGTGGTTTGTGCACCTGTGGGACTTGTATGCACGTTCACATTGCTGATAAGTAGCAATCCAGTATGTTTCCTGCACTTACTGGATTAAAGAGAGCATTGTCGTGGCTTTCAGTGAGGCTGAAGTGCCCTTCACCAAATACTGCTTAGCAATACGTCAAACTGTAAAAGACTTTTTTACATGTCTACAGTGGTTTTGTTGGTTTTAGCAGTTCCTGTTTGCAATGTATTCATGGATGCACATACTATCACTGAACTACTTTAATACTCAAGAGTAAGATTCTTTTTGTTTAACCAGAAACAGAAAGTCTCGCTCTGAAATCTCATGAGGTTGAGTTGTTGCAGGAAGACGAAAGGATCTTACTCTTTAACAAACGGTCTGTCTCTGTAGGGATCCTTTCCATAATGTTGTCAGACACTTAGAATAACAGTCTGAGCCTGTCAGTGGCAAAAACAAGCTCTTTTAGTGGACAGACTTTTCACAGGCGCAATTGCCCCAAAGGATTACATTACAGCCATTACCCCCTGTTCGCGGATGCTGGATGAGGCGATCTACTGGACCAATTCCAAAACTTTTGGGAACTATTCATCATTTTGACCCCAAAATTTGTAAAAAATAAAGCCCAGGTTTAAAAGTTAGAGTTAACCTTTAGGGAGCATCTTTTATGGACAATTATTTGCAGTGGACATTGGAGATAATGATATCCCCAGAAACTGTCACACTGAGGTCACGCTGAATCTAAAAATATGTGTATCATGTCTGTGAGGTCAGATTTGACTGAGTTATGACTGAGAAGGAGTGATATTGTTGATGCAAATTGCAGCAATTGAGTACCTTATTTGAGCTGTGTGTCACAGCCACTGCAGCTGCAACTGCTGACTGTGTTGCTAAGAGGGCTAAATCAGTGGGCCAAACTACAATAACTAACTTCCTGTTGTTTTTAGAACACCGGCATGCACCTGTCCATGTCACCTCACACAGTGTCTTTGCCTGGGGAGGTGTGCCTCACAATTTAAAAACCTTTGGTCTATACCTATAACTCAAAAAAAAAAAAAGAGTGGCCCCTCCTACATCTCCACTGTCTCCACTGTTCTGTCTTTTTTCTTTCCTCTAAATCCCTCCTTTGTATGCTCTTATGCTCTCTCACTCTCTTCCACCATCCCTTGCTGTATCCCTTGCTAGTCTGCATCGATCTGTCTATAATAAACATGAAACTCTCCCTCCTTCACACATCCTCTCTCTAACTACCACATCTTACAGTAATACCTGAATGAGAACATTCTCAATGTCCCCTAGAAATATATGCATAATAGAATAACTAAGACCCACAGCTCCTCCTTTCCTTCACTACTAAACATATAACTACAAATTAATAAGAATCACTTCCCAGAGTCTTGTTTAGGGGACTGAATCAATTTTCTGATTACATGGTTCAAGGTACGAGCTGGAGACACTAAGCTTATTAGCCCGGCTGGCTGGAGTTTGGCTACCTCTGTTAGTGTTTGTGTGTTGGTTGGTTTACACCTGGATGACTGCCAGGGAGTGAGAGCATTGGGAGTAAGTACACAAACCTGCATGGGTATGGGAAATGGAGATTGAGGGAAATCTGGTGGAGAGATTGCACAAGAAGAGTCTGTGAAAAGTTTTTTTCTTGCTGCTTAATTTATCATTTAAAAAAAAAGATAATGTACCAAAGTGTACCACTTTTATTTCTGAGCTATACTTGCTAATGTAGCCATCACAAATTTCCATAGGGATTTAAATAAAAAATTTTTGGTACCCTTTACGTATAATACACATTGGCACATTGGTACAACTGCCAATAGTCATGAAATAGGCAATGAGTTGGTGGTCACACCCAAATGCACTAGCATTGGGGAATTGCATTTGTGGCTGTGTCCATTTTCAGCAAAATAGGGCCAATATTCGGATCAGTGATAAATACTGAGATAGTATTGGAGCATGTATTCGAGACGGGGGTGTCCGATCAGGCACGTAACATTAAAATCTCGCCCTCAGTGGTTTCCCTTTTTAATACATCTATTCAAAAATTTAAATCAATATTGTTTTAGAAACAAAAAATGTCTGATGTTTTAAGCTTTTTCTTGATTTTTGAAACAGCAGCTGAGAAAACAATCTCACCACAAGGTCTGTTTAGTAACTGCTCTGTAGCTTTTGCTTAATATCGCATGATCTTCGTCAGCTGGTGGAGTGGTCATGGCATAGTAGATGTTCAAATTTCTATTGTTTCTGAGCACAATTCCACAGAACAATTTCTGGAAACTACAGTTCCACAGCAACTGGGCAAAACTTAACTTTAAACTATTTATTCAGCCAACGGTAATAACATACTCATGATGCCAAAACGATCACATTTTAAAATTGTAGATAAAGACAATCTTACTTCCGGGCTTCCTGAGTGCTCTCTCCATGTTGGGGCCCTGGGTAGTTACCCCCCCAATTACCATGCCCCAGACCATCTGCATAGGAGTTATGAGAAATACCTTTAAAAATACTAATGAGCTGCCAAAGTAAAGCACATTGAGGCAACCAAAACAGGACAGAACCTTACAGAGAGTTACCGATAAGGACACATATGATCAAACAGTCAAACACAGTCAAAAAGGTTGGGCATGTGTGAGGGGGTGATGTTTATGTCAGCTGTCTGATATTCACAGTTAAAAACATAGTACCATCCATCCAAGCAGATGAAGCGACAGAAGCAACTATTCTTGTTTTTATTTTGCTTTTTTTTTTTTTTAATAGCATGGTTATTAAGAGTACAACATGTCAATAGATCTTACAGGCCCTCCCCAGCAACAGCTCCCGACCCAGGCCAAGCTCTCTAAGAAGGCAAGGAAAAACTCCCATAAACCTTAGCATATAAATAAAATGGAAGACACCTTGGGAGAGACCATTCAAAGAGAGACCCCCCCTCCTGGGGTGACTGGGTGTGCAAAAGGAACTGTTTTACAAAGCAAAAGTAATCAACATTAATAGGCACAATAATAGTAATAGTGAGTCCGAAATTGAGTAAGTTCGTGAAATCAATCCACAGTGAGACTATAAAGGAGGCCAAATTTTGAAAAGCAGAGCATCGTGGTCTGAGGGGCCTGTGTGTTACAAAGGTAGTGATGGACCAGTTATGAAAACCAGCTAGGAAGCCAATGTGCCGTCGACTTCTGCTGGCCCATGGCGGTTTTGTCCACATGCTCTGCTGTGAATTGGTCAGCCACAGCAAGTTCTTGTTCCAGGACCTTTTGTTTGCTTATAGACTTATTCTTCTGCATCATTGTGCAATTGTTGTGCTCAAAAACCTTTAGTTCTTGCATAACTTTGCATCCTAAACTAAATGTTGCAGGTCCTCATTCATTTGTCTCAGGGCCTCTTGTCCATTACTCAATTTTTTGTTCAGCTTCTTGTTTTAGGGCTTGATTTTGTTGGTTAATAGACTCATTTTCCTGGTTTGTTTTATGATATTTGTGCTCAAATACGTTAAGCTCCTGAATGTCTCTTTGCAGAGCCTGAACTTCTTTTTGCAGAGTGTCATTTAGCTGCCCCATGGCAACTTTCTCTGCCTTGTTGTTCAGGGTCAGCTCTTCCATTTTTTGGTGCAAGGTCTTCTTTTCAGTTTCCAAGTACTTTAACATATTGTTCTGTTTGCGAAGGTCCTCAATTTCTTTGTGCTGAGCCTGATTTTCACTGCGCAGGATGTCAGTATCTTTGTGGAGGGCCTCATTTTCAGCACAAATCTCATTCTCTATTTGGAGGGCCCTTTCTTTTTTTCTTGTTGCTAGAGTGCTCGAGTTTTCTGCAAAGGCCCTCAATGTTTTTGCAGAGGTCCTCATTCTCTTTGTGGAGGTCCCTCTTTTTTCTGCAGAGGACCTCGTTGGCTCGATGGAGGGCTGTGTTCTCATCATTCCGAGCCTTGGAAATGACAGGCTGCTCCTGCTCACTCTTTTTTTTTTGGTTCCAGTCAATACAAATGGTCTGTATCAATGTACAACTGTATTTTCATTTACTTTTTCATATTCCATTTTCATATTCCATTGTAGCTTACAGATACAAACGTCACTGTACAAGTTTGCAAAACTAAGCTTACAGATACAAACTTCAATGCACAAGTTTACAGAATTAAGGTTACAGATATAAACATAAATGTACAAGTTTGCAAAACTACGGTTACAGATACAAACCCCTGTTTTCAAGTACACCTTTTAGAATGATATAATATTCCATACCTAACAACTATATCATCAAGCTCTGAACTATGCTAGTTAGCAAGTCAACAACACAAAATACTACATACCCTGCCATGCAGGTGCAATTCGCTGTTAGGACATAGTTTTCTGCTTCATTAATTATAACCCAAGCCTCATACATAGTAGTCTTAAGTCCTTGACTTTGACTGGGGAGTCTATGTCATGGTATTTGACGTTCTGTACATGACCACAGATAACGTAGTCGTAAGCATCTAGTGACTTGTATGCTCGTAGTTTCTTGCTGGTGAACACTGTGAAAGTAAACTTTGTTGTGAGCTCATAACTTATCATTTATTCACGTGTTAATCATCTATTCATAATTATTTGTTTTTATACTTATTAATATTTAGTAATTATATGCTTGTGTATTGACTTTAATTAGTTAATAGTCCCAGTTCTATTCATGTCTCCAGTCTTGAACTCTTACCTAGTTTCGTGTCTTCAGGTTTCTATGTGTGTATGCTGAGCAACGTGACTCTTGTATAAAAAGGTCAAAAAGGTCAGCTATATGGTGGAATACAGGTCCTTATATGGAAACGTTTTCTGCTCGGCAGACTGTAACTTGAGGATTCTGTTATGGGTTGGAAAGTTCCTATAGGTCCAAACTTATATAACATGTAACACTGACCAATGGAAAAGAGTTTCTTTGTCTCTAGAATACTATAAAAGCTGTATTCTTGTATCTTCTTTTTGAGATAGAGAGAGATGGCTGATGACATCTGTTGTCTATCTCCTATTGTACAATATATTTTTGTCAACGATCTGTAAGTGTTTCTTGTCTTTTGTTTAAATAAAAGAGCATAGGCAATTTTTCCACGACATAACTTGGGGGCTCGTCCGGGATCCACCAACCTGTCTGCTTCTCTGGAGGAGAACAAGCCGACCCTGGCCAGGCCAATCAATCAATGATTGGGGACCTTCCGGAGCCTACACAAAAAGGTTGTTTATTCAGAAGGCCTAAGGTTGTTGTCTTTTCAGGCAGTGGAAGGCAGTAAGTGGATTTCTTTAGTTTAAAAAAAAATTGTTATAATTACTAAATGTGGAAAACTGCATTTTTATGTTTTATAGTCCAAATTTGATTATTAGGGGTTGAAACACTACTGGTGGTTGGTTGTCGTTGTTGTTTGTTCTGTTGCATGTGATGTGTAAACGATACGAGGCAAGACCATCTGATACGTGAGCCTGTGTATGAAGAATGTAAAACTTCCTCGAGGAAGCTGTCTGCTCTAAAAGAGAAAAAACCCAACCGGTCGAGGCAGATGACCGCTCACCCAGAGTCTGGTTCTGCTCAAGGTTTCTGCCTGTTAAAAGGGAGTATTATCCTCGCCACTGTCGCCTAGTACTTGCTCATTTGTTATGATATGGCGCTATATAAATAGAACTGAATTGGCTCAAGTTGATGAGAGAGCAGGACAGAGTGTCAGTTAAGGGAAACTGACGAGGGTAAGGAAGAACCTTGCCCCAGGGTTCTTCCAGTGCAAGAACAGGTTCAATGCCTGTACTCTGATCTTTGTGAGTTTTTTGACTCCTCAATTCTTTGGTGTGCATGAGTCTATCAAATAGTGTGTGAGATTTCTTGGTTTCGGGACTTTGCCCCCCCCCCACCTTTCTATTGAGTGTGTGCAGCTGCAGTGACCGGTCTGTGTGTCTGTATGTGTGTGATTTATGTGGTTGAAGGTTGTGCATTGCAGATGTGAAGAGTATGCTTGTGAAGCAGTTGTTTGACTGAAAAAGAAGTGTGGAGGATTGTGTGTGTTTTAAAGGAAACTATATAAATAGTAAAGAAGGATCCTTTAAGTTTTAAGTGTAATAAGAATAATACAAGTTATAAAATTATTCATAATTATAATAATTATAATTATATTTGATTTTCATTGAGTCTCCCCCCCTGGGCAGATCTGATCACAACCTTGTGCATCTCAGGCCTGTCTACAGACCTCTTGTGCGCAGGCTGCCTGCTATCCCACGCACAGTGAAGAAGTGGTCTAACGGAGCAGAGGAGGCTTTAAAGGACTGTTTTGACACTACTGTATGGGACATTTTTAGTGACGCTCATGGGGAGGATATTGACAACCTCACAGACTGTCTGACGGATTACATAAACTTCTGTGTGGAAAACACCATCCCCACCAGGACTGTGCGTTGTTTCGCCAACAATAAACCCTGAATCCCTCCTGATATTAAGGCTCTCCTCAAGGAAAAAAAGTTTTTGTATCGGGTAACAAGGAGGAGTTAAAGAGTGTCCAGCGAGAACTGAGGAGGAGGATCAGGGAGGGGAAAAACAGCTACAGGATGAAGTTGGAGAGTCAGCTGCAGCAAAATAACACCAGAGGAGTTTGGAGGGGCCTTAAAACCATCTCGGGCCATATGGACTCCAAGCCCCGGCCTGTGGGGGATCAGAAGTGGGCAGATGACCTGAACATATTCTTCAACAGATCCGATCAGGCATCTAACCCCCCCCCCCCGCCCCGTCCCCCCTGCAACCATCATCACCATCTACCCTCCCTGCCTGCAGCCCCCTCGCTCCCTCATCTCACCACTCCACACAGCCCTCAGCTTACAGCCACTTCATACACCCACACCACAGCCTGGGCTGGGCCCATCTCCCCATTTCACACCCGCAAACACCTCCCTCTCAGCCCCCCTACCCCCTACAAGCTCAACCGGGCTGTTCCTCACAACATCCCAGGTGAGAAATGAACTGAGGAAGATGAGGGTAGGGAAGGCGGCGGGCCCAGACGGCATCAGCTCCAGACTTCTGAAGTCCTGTGCGGATCAGCTGTGTGGGATTGTTGGGCACCTGTTCAACCTGAGTCTGAAGCTGGGGAGGGTGCCAAAACTGTGGAAAACATCATGTCTGGTTCCTGTGCCAAAGACCCCTCACCCCAAGGACCTCAATGGCTACAGGCCAGTGGCATTGACCTCTCACCTGATGAAGACCCTGGAGAGACTGGTCCTTGTCCACTTGCGTCCGCTGGTGAGCCCATGTATGGACCCTCTGCAGTTTGCCTACCAACCCCGCATTGGGGTGGATGACGCTGTCATTTACCTACTTCACACATCCCTCTCTCACCTAGAAAAGGCTGGAAACACTGTGAGGATCATGTTTTTTGATTTCTCCAGTGCTTTTAACACCATCCAGCCCAGGATTCTGGGGGACAAGTTGGAGCACGCTGGGGTGGACCATCACCTGGCAGCATGGATCCTGGACTACCTCACAAACCGACCACAGTATGTGAGGTTACAGGACTGTGTGTCTGACACACTTCTCTGCAGCACAGGGGCTCCACAGGGAACCGTTCTGGCGCCTTTCCTGTTCACCTTCTACACAGCGGACTTCACCCATAACACTTCAAACTGTCACCTGCAGAAGTTCTCTGACGACTCTGCCATCGTCGGCCTCATCACCGACGGGGATGATAGGGAGTACAGAGAACTGACCCAGGGCTTTGTGGGTTGGTGTCAGCAGAACCGCCTCCAGATCAACGCGAGGTAAAACCAAAGAGCTGGTGGTGGACTTCGGCAGGCGCAAACTCCCTCCACCTACACCAGTGAACATCCAGGGAACGGACATTGAAATTGTGAGATCGTACAAGTATCTGGGTGTTCACTTGAACAACAAACTGGACTGGTCAGACAATACGGACGCTCTGTTCAAGAAGGGCCAGAGCCGTCTCTTTCTGCTCAGGAGACTAAGGTCTTTTGGAGTGCAGGGGGCGCTCCTGAAGACTTTCTATGACTCTGTGGTGGCATCAGCCGTCTTGTATGGGGTGGCATGTTGGGCCAGTGGCATCTCTTCCAGGGATAGGAAGAGACTGGACAGACTGGTAAAGAAGGCCAGCTCTGTCCTTGGATGCCCTCTGGACCCAGTGGAGGTGGTGGGTGGCAGGAGAATGGTGGCCAAGCTATCATCACTACTGGAGAACACTTCCCACCCCCTACATGTCACTCTATCAGCACTGGGCAGCTCCTTCAGCGATCGACTGCTCCACCCTCGGTGTCTGAAGGAGAGGTACCGTAGGTCCTTCCTGCCTGCTACTGTCAGACTCTATAATCAGTACAGCTCCCGGTAATCTACATTTGACTGTCAATAAGCAGACTGTTCACTACTGTGTACAGGACTATTTTTCTATTTATTTTTATTGTATTTTATTATATTTTATTATTGTATTTCTATATATGAGACTTTTGCTGGCTGCTGTAACGCTGAAAATTTCCCCGCTGTGGGACAATTAAAGGCTTATCTTATCTTATCTTATATATATATATATATATATATATATATATATATAAAATAAAGAAAAATTGGGGAGTATTATATTAGTTTATAATAAGATTATAACAAGATCGCCATGGATGTTACCAATTCATGTCATAAAAATTTAATTGGTCCTGCAAAGATAATGAGTGACAAATATGGTTCTGCTTCTATACAATATCTGTCAAAGTGGAATAAAAAGTCAGGATTTCCTCAACATGGAAGCTTTGATAAATCTACCATCAGAGCCTTGAAAAATAATAGGTTTGAGGATAGGATTAATATAGCCAAGACACGTGCTTCTTCTAAGATGAATAAAAGATGGAATGAACAAGTTGAATGTTTAAAGTTGTGGGAAAAAGAAACAGAAAATATTGAAAGAACAGAAAAAGTGCATAAGAATGTAAAAATGTTTGTTTCTTTGAGTGTGGATGATGCAAATAGCAAGATGGAGTCACCTGGTCCTACAGGTCTTTTTGAATGGGACAGTGATCATATGGCTGAGTGTGTTGGAGTTTGGGAGACCATTGCAGAAGCCTTTTTCCACTGTGCTGAGTGCGCATAAGATTGACGATTTACTTAACTGCCCAGAGGGGCCGCCCCTCCCACAGCAAGTAACAGAGTCTCACTCTGGTGGACAACCAGTACAGCAACAGCCACCCCCAACAAGTGGGTGATGGAATTACAGGAGAGACATCAACAAAACCAGAAACCGAAAGAGCCACTGCAGCACCGCCTGTTGGTACTAGTTATCGACCCTCCACCTGGGATTCAACTGTTCCTTGGAATGTCACAAATGACTCTGCTTATCAAACACAGTTGACAGCTCTGTGTGAAGAATTGGAGAACAAGTTTAAGCCAGCCAGAAATATGGCAGCTGTGAATGCAAGTGTGCAAAAATCAGAAGAAACATTTGACAACTATTTTAACCGAAAACTGCAACATCCAACAACTATAGTGGTAAAGAACAACAGCTGATACCACTAATGATTCTGTTCGGGAAAGACAATCTGTCCAAACTTTGGTGGATGGTTTGCAACCAGAGCCTAGAACCATTTTTGGAATACATTGTATGTGATGTCAAAGTGCAAGGCCAACTGAAATAAAAAGACACTGTGCACACGTGGAGACTGTTGTTCAGGATGAAAAGAATCAACAGTTGAAAAAATCCAAAAACGCGACTGAAAGGCTCCAAGTGGCTCATAATAAAACCCCAAATAATCACAAATAGTAGATTGCTTACATTACTCACTGGAAGTCCATTAAACAGAACAAGGGAACCATTTCACAAATAAGATACCTTTTGTTCATTAGTTCCACTATTCACATACATGCACTCTTCTTCAGAGGTTATAAAGTCGATCTGTCAGGAAACCCTTACTTCTGTAGTTTCTCCGTAATAAACCCAAAGCTGTCCTGGACTTTGCAAAGGTCTGCCTAGACAGCTGGACAACCCCAAATGGTCCAAGGCCAGTAAACAAGGACATATTCAAAATTCTGGCCAAAAGCTTTCTCTAGAGGTTGTCTTTGCACTACTTTGTAATCAGTGGTGGTGAACAACTTCGTAACAAGCATCCAATCTGTCTCTTTAACAATTCCAGCAACAATAATACTGGGGAAACTAGCAACAAAAAGAACCAAGTAGAATTTTATTAAAACAAGAACGTAAACTGGATGTTTTGTGTTTTTTGTTTGTTTATTGTCAACAAATCCCATGAAAAGACCCAAACCAACATTGAATTGATCCTCCTAACAAGTATTGTGTGTGTATCCAAATCCTGATATATCTTATTCCTCTGTTCCATAGAGCTCCATTGTTGTGAGCCACACCATTGTGCTGGGCGATGTGTCAGATGGAATTTTAGTTTGATGTTGTGTTGAATTTAATTAATACATTCTTTAATTGAGATAACTGGTTGAAGAAAACATACTTAAATAAAAATATTCCTAATTTTCCAAGGGGGACTGAGGAAACTTGGGGGTTGTTTTAAACACTTTTAAAACCAAGCCATTTGTAAGAAAATCAGGACAAATAACTTTTTGAATTAGTTGTTGAGAATAGTTCTATAACCTTTATTTGCTTTGCTCTTATTTTTATCATGTTCATTGATGTATTTGGCATTATATTTGCTGCTGTAGAAACCCAATTTCCCTACAGGGATATATTTATTTATCAAATCTAATCGAATACTCTGTGTCATTACTTTGAATCTTGTCCTTGGCTGTTTGTTGTTAGTTACCTCCTGTCTCTTGCAGATTTTCACTCATGCATGCATTGCAAAAGCATCCCATCAAAACTAATGTGAACTCTCTCAACTCCCAGCTCCATCCTCTCATTCTCTTCTCCTCTATTTTCATGCAGGACAAACTCTTCAAACTATTCATTACAGCAAGGTTACAGCTCTATTGTACATATGATAAGAAAACAGTAAATAACGTTATCATAGAAGCATCTGGTGCAGTGATGCTCTGTAATTCCAAGATGATTCATTTTGTGTTTTTTGGTCATGCTGAAGTTTAAAATGATACATTGGTGTCATTTTTGCTTACTTTATGGAGACATGTATTGTTGTAGCTCCCTGTCACATTGTTAGAGTAAAGATATTTTGAAAGTCAAAGTCTCCCTTCTTTCTCTATCTTTCTCTCTTTCGTCTCTTTCTCCTCTGGTCTCTCACACTGAGATAACCTCAAAAGCAACTCTCACACACATACTGAGGTACTAGGAAGTTCACTGTATTTGTTTAATCATATTTCATTTCAATTAAATAAACATAAATGCAAATCAAAGCTAAATATACACAAAATAAATGATGTGAGTCTTGGTTTGTACAGGGCTGTTCTACTTGGATAGAGCTCTCCTCTCATTGGTGTTTTAAGTATTTTGGATATTATGCAAATAGAATTTCACAGCTGAAGATGCAATAACACTGAAGATTTTGTCAGATTCAATTTCACCTCGCTGTTCACCTTGATTAAGTGTGAGTCAGAACCAAATCCTTTAATTTGGGTTTTCGACTTAAATTTGGGCTGATCCTCTGACTGTGTCACTTTAAGCTTTGTGGGCAAGCCAAAACAATCAGAGGAGCTGATCCCTCACCTAGAACTATACAGCTGCTGCAGTGCTTCGATAGCTGGGTGTTGATCCAAATTCATAATATGAATTATGCAGAAAATTAAAACCAAAGTAAATGGTACATTTTATCACAAATACCACAATATTGTAGTGTTTTGCAAAGACACTTTTACACAAAGAGTCTAGAGCCATGCTAGCGGCTCTGTGAGGCTGTACTAGGCACAGTGGTGCTTTGACCTTAATTCTAATGTCAGCATGCAAAACAGGCTCATAATGACAAAGCTAACATCCTGATGTTTAACAGGTGTAATGTTAATCATGTTCACCATCTTAGTTTAGCATGTAAGCATGCTAACATTTGCCAATTAGCACAAAGCACAAATAACATGATTAGAATGTAATGGGTTTTGCAGTTGTTTGGTCATAAACCAAATTATTGGGCAAACTGAAATCATTTTGACCTGCTGATGGCTAAATGAAAAGTCAGAGGATCACCCAAGTGATTCTGAGAGGGAGATGAATAGCTACCAAATTTTATGGCAATCCATCCAATAGTTGTTGAGACATTTCACTGAAAACCATTAAGTGTGAACCTCATGTTGGGTTTGCAATCTCACTGTGTTTTCACACCTATAGTTTGTTTGCTCTGGTCTAAATCAGTTGATGAGTTCGTGAACGTGAAGTGTTTTCCCCTTGGTTCGGTTTCTTTTCACACAGAGAAAAATCCAAGCGAACCAAAATGCATCACTACATACCACATGAGAACCCCTTATTGGTCAGATGTGTCTGGGACGGGAGCAAGAAAGTAAATACAGGAAGAAGGTCCTGTGTTCTGGACTAGTGCATATTTCTGTGAGAGAAACATTGCTATGCAGTTTAACATGGAGCAACGGCACAGTTGGCATTTGGTCATAACCGTGATAATTATCTGGGCAATATACCAGGCAAAACTATACCAGCAGAATGCCGAATGCACTTCAAGGAAACATCTTGAAAATACTCTAACGTTACTGCTTCACACTTTGCAAAGACGATGCCTTCAGACGACTGAGCAGATCAAGGGGGCTAATAATGAGCATGTACAGTACAACGACATGCTAATCGTCAACATGTTAAACCGAAGACGTGTTCGAACAGAGTGATATGTTAATGGTCTTTTCTCGCCATGTTTGAATCTACCTGTAGGGTAGCTACGGAATACTTCGTCATCATTTATGAATTGTGCACCACACTGATAAGGGTGTCTATATATATCTCTCTTCCTCCACTACAGGAGGATCTGGATTCACCCACACATGGTTTGAACACATTAATAACATCTGGACTGACAGAGAATGGGTGTGAGGCACATTCATGCTTCTGTGTGACCTACTTCGGCCCTACTTGATCTGTCAGAACAGAAAACACAGAAGACTCCTGTCTGTAGAGATTCGAGTTGTAGTTTGTCTGTGGAGACTAGCGACCAGCCTAGAGTTCAGATCTATCTCCCATCTGTTTGGCGTTGGTTTGTCTTTGCATCATCAGCAATTATGAAACCACACTACATCAAAACACCCTCTGCAGCTGATTTAAGGACAATTGTGCAAGGACAATTGGTTTTCGTGACAAGTGGAGATTCCCACAAGTTGCTGGTGTTATTGATGGTACACACATTAACATCAAGACACCACCCAATGCACCAGCAGACTACTACAATCGAAAGGGACAGTCATTTTACAAGGTGTGGTAGACAATAACATTAACTTTTGGGATATAAATGTTGGACAACCTGGCCAAGTCCGTGTGTTTACACTTTCATCCCTTTATGATGGAGGCCAGGACAACAGACTATTACCAAGATGGACAGAAACATTTGAGGGAATTGATGTGCCACTGGTCATCCTCAGCCTATCTATTACTCCCCTGGCTTACGAAGCCGTTTCCAGAATCCAGAGGGGTAACAGCTGCACAGCTCAACTTTTAATCAGCGGCTGAGTCAGGCACGGATGACTGTAGAAAGAAGCTTTGGACGCCTCAAAGGGTGATGGAGGTGCCTTCTTAAACAAAATGAGGCACACATTACCCTTGTCAGCCGCATAATCTCTGTCTGTTGCATATTGCATAACTTTTGTGAGACTCAATGAACAATTAAATGAGGGAGACGGTGAAGAAGATGATGAACTGGACAATAACGTAAAATTTGAGCAGGTGGGAGAAAGAAGGGGTCATGAGATCAGGAATGCACTGTGTGCCTACTTTTCAATGATATAGCTCGGTAATATAACCGATGCTAAAAAATGTGCCATGCAAATTTAATGGCTATACCATGAAACAATGCTGCAGTCTTTTACTGTACTGTTGTGTTGCCTTGAGGCAGTCATACAGTTTACTACAATAACTAATTACATGTACAGTGACTGCTGAAATGTAAATAAGTTAGACAATTCTCAATTGTAACAAAAAGTATATTGCTGAGGTTCCATTTTCATGTAACATATTTTTTTTACAGAACATCTCAAAACATATTCAGCAAAATGTTGAATTTCATATGTCTCAATATATAAGGATTAGCACGATTAAAATAAAGGTGTTATACATACACGGAACAATATTCCTATTGTGCTGTGGGCTGTGCCTTACTAACATAACTGTAGTACTGTAGCACTTAAGTAAGCTGGTCTATTAGCCCCTTAAAGATTAGCTGCAGTTGCCATAACCACCTTATCTGCTTCATATACTGTATACTGGCAATCAGCTTTGATGTAATGCAACACTTAACGTTATATTTGCGTGATAGCAACGGTTGACAACAAACTCTGTACATCAAATATGCACTCACCATTTTGTACAAAATCTCCAGAGTTAGTGGAAACATTAGCCGGGTATGGAGTGTTTGAGGTATCATCATGGTATTGGACAAGGTCCACTGGAGAATCTGTTGGTCTTGTCCCAAGGATTTGGTTCAGGTTGTCAAACCACTGGAATTTTTCTTTCTCTTCTCCCGAGCTTCCACTTTTACAAAGGGCGTCTCTCACTTGTATGTACTGTTGCCTCAGTTTTTTTATTTTCACATGATTCAGTCAACTGGTCAAATCCCCCTCTAGAGTTCGTTCTGAACTGGACAGAGACCACCTTGTCTAAGGGGTCTCGGTGCGGTTGTTTTATTTTCAATTGGTTACACACATAATGCAAGCTCTAAGCTCTTCAGCTAAGCCTGTGTTGCTTTCCTTATGCAGAGTTTAATGCTGATGTAATAATTTAGATTCATTTAATTATGTCTTGCAAACAAACACGTGTTATTGTTAAATGTTAAAAATTAATGGACACCTGGCAGCCAATCAGATATTACTACTTTTTAAAGCCATTGCATATAAAAGGTACATATATACAGTTATACTTCACTTGGAGATTCGGGTGTGCTATGCTAGTAATGGCTAATGTATCCTTGAGCTGCTAGCCTCAAGCAGAGATGAGGAGTGGGCTACAGAGGTCTGGTAGGCTCACTCCTTTCTAAATCCACAGCCCCAGATTTTTATCATTTTCAAACTTAAAGTTTTCAGAACCAACGGGCACTGAAGTTGAGTTGAGACGATTTATCAGACTTCACACAGCTCCCCCTAGAGACACTAAAGGCTTAATACAACTTTTTTTTTTACACATAAGCAGTAGCACTCCCAAACACCTGTAAACAGACTTTGATGTGTAAAATTGGTGGAGTTCCTCTTTAAACTTTGCTATGGAACTGTTGGGGTTACTTTAAAATGCTGTTGTGGCCTTATGAGTAACTTATGACGTACTCTTACTCTCACAAAGGAAGTGCAGGCAACGGGGATTGGACCCAAACGCAGACAGAGGAGGCAGCAGGATGACTTAGATGATTTATTGGTAAGATGAGCTTGGAGGTACAGGTAGGCAGACAGGTAGACAAGTAACAGGCAAGGCAGACAAGTAGGCAGGCCCTGGTACAGGATCGGGTGACGAAAACTCAAAAGCAAAAACTCAAGGGAAGACATCAACATGGCAAGTGGAATGAGCTGGCACTGGAACAAAGGACGTGGACCGGTATTTGTAGTGAGTGGCTGATGAGGGGAGTGAGAACAGGTGAGCAGGTAAATGAGGAAGTATGCAGGAAAGGTCTGAGGGCTTCTGATGGACGACTCGAGGATGGCAGGTCTGGGGAGTTGGAGGAAAGAACATGGCATGGGAGAAGTGAGCAGGGCTGGAGTCAAGGACCAATACAGAGGGTGTGGCTGCAGGAATGAACTGAGAAGCAAACTGTGAAACAAAGCCTAACATTAGAATTAGAAAATTAGCATGTATTAGAGAGTGGGAGGGGTTAATGCAGACTCTGGATGAGGCATTGGACTTAAATTTCTTGGTTGCTTTTAACTGTGTTAAGTGAGAATCTGTAGTAGTTTAATTTGGTAACCAGGTGGGCACATTTTGTTGGACCCCCTTTTTGTTTCAAGATTATCTTTGGAATAATGAACCTATTCTTTTAATGGCAACGCAGCAGTCTTTTGTGGACCTCCAAGCCAAAAAAAGAAAAAGGCACCCATACACTAAGACTGGGTTCAACTATTTCATGGTCAAAGGAGATCATTTATAAATGTACGATGTTGGGAACATAGCTAGCCGAGTGTACTACTTATTTATTGATATTCGTGCTCTTAATTATTTTTGTTTTTTTGTTTTATTATTTTTGTTCTATTTTTATTCTATTTATATTCCTATCTATCTCTTTATTCTACCTCTTATCTGCGCTGTAACGATGTAAATTTCTCCACTGTGAGACTATTAAAGGATTTCTGATTCTGATACAGTATTATTATATTTATGATCAACATTTCATTGCTAACATGATTACGTTCACATTATTAATTCAGCTTTAATATCTTAAGCTGCTCTTTCATTTCACTCAGTGTGGTAATCGAGGGTATTCTGGTACAGTGTATTTCTCTCCAACAGATTTCCGCCTTTGGGATGCCAACCATCCTATTGTCATAAAGAGTTTCTATATCTGAAGCTGCCAAGTTGAGGGGATAAGCTTCTCAAGACTCTCTTTCTTCTCTCACACACACGCACATGCAGTAGAGTAGAAAACAGAAGAATCCACACACACACACACACACACACACACACAGAGAGCACAAGCGTGTGTTTAAGCATACTGATTTGTGTCATTCTTGTCTACATGCACAAACACATGCTGAGGAATAGTGGGGAACACATGCAAAATAGCATTAATATATCACTGGTCCTTCACTTAACACGCTGTGCCCCGAGACAGGCCTCTGCTATCAGATTAAAACCTTGTATGCCCAGGACCAAAACATTTTTTGTTCATATTTCATCTTTTTGGTATCTTATTTGTCTTCTAGAAATGTCAAAACTTAAATGAGACTTGAAACAAAGCATGCTTTGAGTGTAGGTTTTTCTATCTAGCGTTACAAGCCAAATACTCACATCATTAAAAATATGTATTAATACATTTAACATATTAAACTCATTCATTTGTATTTCAACAAAATCATCTTTACATCATGTGTATGAAAAGCCAGTATGTTTTGTTTGTTGGTCTGTTTTTTCTAAACCTGGTCTAGCCCTTAACCTAACCTTAACTGAAATAATTTGGCTTAAACTTGACCCAAAAGCTTAACTTAACCCTTGTGCGAAATTGTGATAAAACATAATTAAGTAGTTGTGGCAACTATGCCATTGTTCTATGTGTATTGTAACATTTTGTGTTACAAAAATACTTCTGCGTATGATATAATCCAGCACACTAGTTAATCAACCATTCCAGCAACTTACTTCAAAGTCTTCAAAACTGACTTTTCCTGACAAAAAAGTTGCTTTTCTTTTGGTGGATGTTGTTGTTTTTGCGCTAAAACACAACTCTGACATATTTTTAAAGTTGTTATGGCGAACATTTGTCTATTTACACCTCCAGAATGGAATGGTAAAATAAGCAGTTTTTTGTTGTGTTTCTGGCCACCTAACAAATAGTAGGCTGCCTTTTAGCTCTGTTTTAGTCTCTGCTCTTTAGCTGCTAAATGCTCCACTATGTTCACCAGCTAGTTGCTAACTGTGTCTGTCTGCTGCTTTAGTGTACAGTAGGTTTATCAGAACTTTTTGCTGAACAGCTGCCTGCTGCTGCTGGAGAGAAGGGAACTGCAGAGTTAAGAAATAATTCTCTGAGTTCGTCACTACGAGTGAGCCCTTTCCCGTTACATATAGTCATTTCATTAATTGTTAATATAAACTTATTGATTAGTGCAGTTTAAAAGTACATAATCCCCCCAAATGATTGCACAATAGCAAAAAGTTAAACATATCTATATTTCAATCTACTGCCTATTTATTGTCATTTTCATTCCACAAAGTTTCTTAAAAATGACGCATCTTTTCTGGCATAGGTTGCTATTTTAGGTCAATGTTGGTGTTGAAGGCACAGAAATCTAACACAAAGGAAATACTTTAGTTTTAGCTTGGGGTAAAAGTCTTGATACAGTTGAATCTTATAGCATGGACATTATACAGTGAAATAATCCTTTGAAACTTTATAGTTTGCCAGAAAAAAACAAACTTCTCCCTCTGGGTATGAGCATAGAATGCTAGATTGGGTATTTGAAATGTAGAGAAAAGTACAAATTATCAGGAGGAGCAAATTATGAGCCGCAGGGCCAAAAACAGATCAAACAGATGCAAGGACATTTGAAAAATAAAGAAGAACCCAGTCCTTTAATCACCAAGTTTGTTTATTGAATAGACTAGACATTTTGAGAAACTTTTTTGCTTTTGGTCTGAGCCTTCATCAGTGAGAACAGTGAAAAGCAATGTAATTCGCAGTCTTTCTCCAATTAAATTACCATATTATCATATCAGTCCTGTCCAAACACCAGTGCAATCATCTGTCACTGCAGCAATATGACCTGATTTTGAATAGATTAAAATAAACCTGATAAGTCTGAGATAAAAAAAAATGTTTGTTGTGCTTGTCACTGTGGCAGTGTCTCTTTCTGGCTTCTGAATTAATATCACTTCTATATTAAAAACTACATCAGTACTCATTCTGTGGAAGCTATTAGAGAGGCCACAGGGGCTGTTTGTCTTTTAAAGTGAACTTAAAGACAGTTACATTTAGTCACCAAAAATATATTCCACTATCTGGACTGGTATAATATTTACACTCAGAGATGAGAAATATAGAAACCCTGCCTCTTCAGATGGAGTGAGTCTTAGCTTCAATTTGCATATGCATTGCTAAATAAACCATCATTAGACTGCTTTCAGACCAACTGTGTCACCAAACACAGACATCGCATTGATTTCAATGAAAGCCATGGCTAACCAATGACTACCAAACCCAGTTTCTCCAACCCTCTGTATAATGTGTACAATTTTTTTAATGCTGTGATACTACCTGGCCCCAGATTTGCTTTGTGGTACTTTGATTAAACACACATTTTAAAGTGTTCATACTAGATTTTGTCAGTAGGACCCTATTCAAGACAGGGCCTCAAGATTAGGTAATAAAGAAGGGCCTTAAAGGTACGCTGTGGAATGCTGTTAAAACTGGGTCCCCCCTTTTTTATGTAAATGATGCAGGATTTAAAAAAAAAAAAATGCATTCATTGTTTTGTTAGTTCATACTTTATAAAAGTTTCAATTGAATCAGCACAAACCAGTTGATGAATAGAAAACCTGGACCTTTAAGGGGACCCTGCAAAAAACCCAGGGTAGTCCACCAAAATTGTATCCTGGCTCAACCTTTGTCACAACACAGTCCAACATGTTAAACGCCTCAAAGAAGTATAAACTGCTCAACTCACCATATAAAGTCACTTGTTCCTGGAGCAACATGCCCTTCAGTGTCTGAACACGACCTTAGGCTGTATTCAGACCAAATCAGGCGTTGCAGCGAAAACGCCTGTCCACCAATTAATTTGAACGTGGGTAGTGCATTTAGGCTGCAGCGGTGGGTACCGCAGAGGGTGCCAAATAAAACGCAGTGGCCCTGCGCCGAAAAGTTGAAACAGGATCAACTTTTGGAGAAACTTAACAGTTGCCACGTAAGCCGGTGATCAGACTGAAAGATGCCCAGGTGAAGAACTTTGTTTTCCATGTAGCATTGTAGCATTCTGCAGTTTACCAAGCAATTGGGAAGATGGAAGAGAGACTGATTGCTGTTGTGATGACCTTTCCAGAGCTGTACAACCCTGCCACAAGACGTTAATCGCCGTGCAGTCGCTTGGTGTTGTATCGCTCTTCAAGTTGGGACTGCTGGTTAGTGTTTCTACTTGTGCTACAATCAGCATGGCCATGTAGTGACACTCCCACATCGCCGCAAACTAGGCTAAGTTAGGAATAGCAGTATTGTCAATATTCTTAAGCTATTTGCTGTAGCACAACCTCAGTGAGTCAAAGTCTGTTTTAGGACATATTGGTTGACCTGGGTTACTCCAGGAATGTATGTATTACAGATCATTTTAGAACAGAATAAAAAACGAGCTAGGCAAAAACACACACCATGGAACCTAATCTCTAAAAGCCTAAAATGAAAACACAAAGCCCTCAACTCTGAATACATCATAAAGCAGTTATCTTGCAACATTTTTGCCTTTTAAAATGAAGGAATTGCCTCTTACAATTATTATGTCTGTATTCTGGGTTCCTGGCTAGCTTACCATCTATTCTAGTGTTTTATGCTGCACTGGCAGGCTCTTCAAGCCATATTGAAAATGAGTAGATTGGCTTAGTAGCAATCTTATTAAAACCTCTTCAGCCTAATTCAGTAATGTGCTTAAGGCTTGTGAGCCGTCCATTGAGTTAAACTGTGCTGTCAATCAGCGCTTTCATGTGAAAACATGACTGACACACACATACATACGCATATAACTGTCATCTGTCAACTCATCAAAAACCATGACTGGTAGACTAATCTACAACCACATACACACACACACGCACACAGGCTGAGACTGAAAAGCATGCGTTAAACACACTCAACCAGGCTGATTTTAATAAGGTAGGATGTTGTATTGACTAGGGAGAGTACAAATTAATACCCCAATGTAATGAAAAGCATCCACACCACCTGAGTTTCCACTAGCAAAACATTAACCCCTACCAGCTAGAGGGCTTCTGTTCTGTAGCTGACCCTGACCTCTGAACTTTTTGAGAAGTATGCATGACAACAGAATTTCCTCATGGGGAGCAATACATATTATAATAAGTCTGAGGCCATGGTTCTCTGCTGGAAAACTGTGGATTGTTCCTTCTGGGTTGGGAGTGAGTTCCTGCCCCATGCGAAGGAGTTCAAGTATCTTGGGGTGTTGTTCACGAGTAAGGGTAAAATAGAGCATGAGATGGACAGGCGGATTGGGGCGGCATCAGCAGTAATGCAGGCTTTGTACCCGGAATGTTGTGTTGAAGAGGGAGCTGAGCCGGAAGGCAAAGCTTTCCATTTACCAGTCAGTCTACGTTCCAACGCTCACCTATGGTCATGAGCTTTGGGTAGTAATTGAAAGAATGAGATCACAGATACAAGCGGCTGGAATGAGTTTCCTCCGTAGGGTGGCTGGGCTCACCCTTAGAGATAGGGTAAGGAACTCAGACATCTGGAGGGAGCTTGGAGTACAGCCACTACACCTTCGTGTCAAAAGAAGCCAGTTGAGGTGGTTCGGGAATCTGATCAGAAGGCCTCCTGGGTGCCTCCCGTTGGACGTTTTTTGGGCACATCAAACTGGTAGGAGACCCCGGGGTAGACCCAGAACATGCTGGAGGGATTATATATATCTCATCTGGGATGGGAGCGCCTTGGGGTCCCCCAGGAGGAACTGGATAAAGTTGCTGGGGAGAGGGACATCTGGACAACCCTGCCTAGCCAAAACATTCCCAGCATTAAAATCAAATTATATTTAATGTATTCTCTATTAAGGCTAATAATACACAGGTTCCAAAACTTTAGGAAAAGGACGTAAAGCAGTTTGAATGGTGTATACTGTATGTGCAAGGATTAAACAAGAGAAGGAGAGGAAAGGAGAAAATTAATTAGTTCATGGTTTACCTTTTTCTTAATGAAGCATAATTTGACTTGACTAGATTTTCTTGGAGTGAAATTAAATTGAGATCTCCCCGTTCCCATATTTAGAGTCCTACTGGGTAATAACACCAGAGAAATAATGATTTTTTTATTTGACTGTTGTGCCAATTCTCTTCAGCTTTCTGCCTGTGGTTTTCTTTGCTCTCTCTAAAACCTGTATTTTATACGTGGAGAACATTCATTTTTGCACTTGCTGTGTTAATGAGCAAAATCTACTTAACTTGTTTTCATTTTTTTAATGTGATCCAAATCTAAAGGCTTTCCCACAGATGATTAAAAATGTCCAAAGTGTAAAATACACTGATTCACACCTGTTTACTATTGTTGATAGACACTTGATGTCAAGCTCTTATAAATGCCAGAAAAAGTGCAAAAGCAAGTGACCATTAGTGGCGACCTTTAGTCCAACTTTTTTGTAATGACAACAAATATTAAGTTTCTATTTTGGAAGGTTTTCCTTCAGCTGCTAGTCATACAGTGTCTGACATATTGCCATGTGAACCATGAATTCTGGTTGCATTGCCAAGCAGAGCTTGTTGAGAATAGAGTGGTGCATTGGAAGAGTTCAGAGCCCATAAACTAGAGGGCAATGGATCAAAACCATCCTCTGCTAATATGTATTGCCAAGCAGTTGGGCTCTATGCCGTCTCCATCTAATCCATCCATACCCACAATGCCAAGTTGTCAAATATGCATCCATTACCATAAGTGTCTCAACTGAGATGTCTTCTGCTTGTGGTACTGTAGCTATCTAGCTGATTGACTAGACTTTGGTTTCAATGAAACTTGTTCACTTATTCTGCCTATTCTCCTTCCTTACATACACAGCGTTTAAAGACTGTCTTTATACAGTATGTCATGTCTTCTGTCAAATATTTGACAGAATCGAGACCACAGACCTCTTTCTGGTTGTGTGGCCAAGTGGTCTAACCTTGGCAAACGCAAAAGGCTTAGGTGATTGCACTGTGCCTTTAGGGATTTCATTGTTTAGAGTTGGTTGGTGATTGATGATGCAAACTGTTTGACCAAAAAGCTGCGACATGTTTCTGTGATCATGAAATGGATATCAGTGGTGGCCAAATGTGAATGTTTGAGTTTTCATGATTAAGGAATACTTCTCGTTAGAGCAGAGACAAGTGCGAATCAGCTGAGAGCAGAGACCAGTGCAAATTACCTGAGAGCAGAGTGGCGCTTCCTGAGGCACGTTCGTCCACTTTCTCGTGTCCATTTCCTACCAATCCAAAAATCCCCCTTCTCCATTTCTTACCAATCAAATAAAACCGTCTGTCCATTTTTAACCAATCAAAAGAGACCTCCTCTCCATTTCTTACCAATCCGAAAGCTTCGGCTCCCTTTTGCTGGTTCGACCAATCACAATGCAATGTCAAGGCTGTGGCTACCCGAGCACTGGCAAAGTGAAGACGACCGCTCTTCTCGTCATTTTCACGGTAAGTTGTTTCGCGTCATTTTGTTAGCGGCGGCAAATTTCATGTATTAAACTTGTCAAATGTTCATTTAATTAACTTATTTATTTGCCCGCGATTTTACGTTGTGGTTGACTTTGCTAGCTAAGAACGTAAGGATGTACTGTAAACGTTATGTGTACAGTAACTGTATACAGTAACGCTATCAGTAGCTAGCTGTAACGCTATACTATTACACAATAATAGTTTCTGATTGTTTGACCCATTGTTAGTTGACGCTATACTATTACAGATTAATAGTTTCTGCATGAATTATGACAACCTGAATCAGGATTTTTTTTCCCTATGTGTTTTTATACCTCTTTGGGCATGGGAAAAAAAATTTTTAACTTCGTTTTTTTAAACATGCATTTTTCAAGGGTTTTTTCGCACGTCCACTCAGGTGGACAGCATGCTTTTGAGGTTTCAACTGAAGAAATATGCATCTAAAAAACAATGAATAAAATCATATATTATGTGAAAACTATAAAATATATATAATATATAATAATTTATTGCTGTTGAACTCATGTGTTCCCATATTTTAACATTTTAACATATTCTATACTGTTCAATGCAATGCAAAAACGTTGAACCTTGCTCCTGACTCATCAGCCTCTGCAAGTTACATTCTAATAACATAAATCATTTGTCTTACAGCCAAAAATCTTATATAATTATAACTATTCTGTTTTAATCTCAGATGGCATCTAAACCCAAGAGGCACCGTGCCATGGAGGACGGCGAATGGCTGTCCCGGCTGAGGAGGTTTGCCACTACAGGGGTTTGGCCCGCTGATGCTGGGAACAGACCAGCCCCTAGGCAAAAGAAATGGCATGACCTCTACCATAAGGTATAGCTTTTTGTATATGTCAGTATCAACAATTAATGCTATGTATTCTGGTGAATTTTAATTTGGTTTGTTACAGATAGAAAAGTGTCCACTCCAGCATCGGGGGCAAATGTCTCTGTTTGGTGGAGCACAAGTCTGCATGTGTGGATTTCACACTAAGAAGGTAAAGTTAATTGGGATACTTAAATGATAGAAATAGACTAAAGATGCAACCTATATGTTATTAAGATTGGCTTGTATTCATGGGTGTGGGTTTCTTATTTATTTCTTGTTTATTTTTATCAGACGCCTCATGAGCAGACAGCCACATCTGCTGCTGCAGCGAGCCCGGCTCCTTCAGCAGCTGCTGGCTCTGCTGCAGTTTCTACCAGCGGTGACGTACCTTCTGCTGGTCAAGTGCGAGTGCGACCCAAACTAAACCTTGAAATGGTACTTAGCACTGCTATTTTATGAAAAATCTAATCAAAATCAAAACCTGCGAACTGTAGCTTACACAATGATAAAGTTCCAAAACACTTTTTAAGTACATGTATATTGCTTTGACCTGTACACCGCTGTCATTGTTTAATTTCTGACATTTTATAACCCCCCCCCCCCCAGTTTGTCAAACCACGGTTTGGTGGCTCACATAGCGCAGCGCTGAAGCCTAACCTCAGTCTCGCCAGGAAACCTGCTCAGGTATGATTCCAAATATCACTTGATGAATGTGGTAGCCTTTTTCTAATGTGATAAACTAGGATTTGCTATTGTTTATATCTTTTCCAATTTCTATTAATCTCGTAGTCTCAGGTTTCAGTTCACTCCACTTTCTTATCCCTTGAAGGGAAATTCCATCTTATCCATTGTGATATATGAAAGTTTATCTGATATGAAAAATTAAAAATGTACATCTTTAGGAGAATGATTTGTGTGGTTATCCTTCTCCTAGAATGTCTCATTTTGTATGGTACTGTATATGTAATTTCTCCTTTCTTCCAGCCCCTTTCCAGCACTGTCACCACCTCATCTGACAGTTTGATTACGGCCTCTCCGACAAGTCCCGCTATCCCTGCACCTCCATCAAACCTTTCTGCGGCCTCTACCAGTCCCCCTGTCTCCCATCCTGTGTCCAATCCAAAATCCTTTACAAGGACCATCTCCCCTTTCTCTCTCCCGCCTTCCTCTACTGCCTCTGTGAGGATCACCAAGCGTCCTGCCACTGAAATCCCCGCAGATTTAGATGGCTCTGTAAGTTTTTTTTATTCTACAATAGCTCCTTTTTTAAAGTACAGTGTAAAGAAACAATAATCTCTCTCTATCTCTCTCTCTCTCTCTGTGTGTGTGTGTGTGTGTGTCTGTTTGTTCACACTTTAAATTAGGATGGATCTACTTCATCTGCCCCAGTAGTGCCTCCGCCTGCGGTTTCAACACCTGGATCCGGTCAACTCTGGTTGCCTGAGAGAATGAAAAAGACCCTCCCTGTGCAGGATCAGCAATGGATTGCCTCAACATTGTGGAGAAACCAGCGTCTACGAGATAACCTCAAACTGTGGTATGACCCACCTACCCCATCTCTAATCTACCACCAGGTCCCCACTCCAGAACGCTTCTTCTGCCACCGGCTTCTCTTGTGGATGCCCTTCCACCTGTGGAAGATCAGAGTGTTCTGCCCCAAATGCAGAGGCCACCTAACAGGAGGGGGTATTCACAAGAGGGCACGTCAGGTACTAGATATCGACAGGAACTACCTGATGATAACAGAGACCCTCAGGTGCAGCGGCTCAGAATGCAAGGCATCCTACCTGTCTTCAAGCAACACCATACTGGATCAGCTGGACCTTCCTCACCGGTCAGAGTTCCGCATCATCCTGACACGCAAGTGAGCTGTCCACTCACATTTGATCTATCTATGAAATTCTATTCAAACTCTATTTACACAAGTTTTACTGACCATTGACTGCATGTGTGTTGCTAACAACACACAATTGCTATATGTTTGTTTCTTTATAACTTATTTTGTTACAGTCCCCTGATTTCTGTTTGGTTGTCCTTTTTTTTCTATGGTTTCTGCATATGTAGGTATGCATGTGACATTCGTGTAATATGTCTGATGAGGGAAAGAACATTGGGGAATAGCTGTACCCGTCTGGCCAAGCAACTGAAGGAGAACCACAGTGAGGAATGGCTGCAGCGCCTGGCAAGGTACTTTGGCGAGTGTGCAGAGTTCATGGATCGTCCTAGCCTCTTTCCTGTAGTCTGTCAGGAGCCCCCAGAACCTGTAGCTGTA